>PVJX010019699.1:0-34481 GCA_004027295.1 Dolichotis patagonum | reverse complement strand
ACTAGCCCACAGAACATATTTAAGTAAATGCAAAAGAATTGAAATTATCCCATGCATGTTATCAGATCATAGTGCTATGAAACTAGAAATTAATGATAAAAGAAATTGCAAAAAACCTACAAACACATGGAAACTGAATAATACACTCCTGAGCAATCAGTGGGTCACAGAGGAAATTAAAGAAGAAATTAAACAATATTTACAAGTAAATGAAAATACAGACACAACTTACCAGATTCTGTGGAATGCAATGAAAGCAGTCCTGAGAGGAAAATTTACTGCATTGAGTTCCCATATCAAGAAGACAGAATGAACACAAATAAACAACCTGATGCTACAACTCAAACATCTAGAAAAAGAAGAACAAGCCAAGCCCAAAGCCATGAGAAGGGAGGAAATTATAAGGATTAGAGGAGAAATTAATGCAATAGAGACTAATAAAACAGTAAAAGGATCAATGAATCAAAGAGTTGGTTCTTTGAAAGAATAAATAAAATTGATAAGCCCCTGGCCAACCTTATTAAAAAAAGGAAAGAAAAAACTCAAATTCATGCAATAAGAAATGAAAAAGGTGAAATTACTACAGACTCAGTGGAAAAACAGAAGATCATCCACACCTACTTCAAAAACCTCTACTCTCATAGATTCGATAACACTGAAAAAATAGACAGATTCCTAGATACAGATGAACTACCAAAGCTGGATCAGGAAGATGTAAAACTGCTGAATAACCCAATTTCTATTACTGAAATTGAAAATGTAATTAAGTCCTTGCCTACAAAGTAGAGTCTAGGCCCAGAAGGATTCACTGGAGAATTCTACAAAAAATACAAAAAAGACTTAATATCAACACTCGTGAAACTCTTCAATGAAATTGAAAGGGAAGCAAGTCTTCCTAAATCATTCCTGGAAGCAAATATCACTCTAGTACCAAAACCAGAGAAAGGCTCAACTAAAAAAGAGAACTATAGGCCAATCTCCCTAATGAACATAGATGCAAAAATTCTCAATAAAATATTGGCAAACAGGAGGCAGCAAATCATCAAGAAATTATACACCATGACCAAGTAGGATTCATCCCAGGAATGCAGGGATGGTTCAACATACACAAAACAATAAATGTAATCCATTATATCAATGGAGCCAAAAGGAAGAACCACATGATCATCTCTATAGATGCAGAATTAGCTTTTGATAAAGTCCAACACTCATTCACGACAAGAACCTTACAGAGAATTGGAATAGAAGGTCTTTATCTCAATATGGTAAAGGCCATCTATGACAAACCAACAGCCAGCATCATATTAAATTTTGAAAAACTGAAAGCCTTTACCTTAAAATCAGGCACAAGACAAGGATGTCCATTACCACCACTGCTATTCAACATAGTACTGGAAATACTAGCCAGAGCAATAAGACAGAAAAGAGAAATAAAAGGAGTAGATATAGGAAAGAGGAAATTAAATTATCATTATTCGCAGATGACATGATACTTTACATAGAAGACCCACAAAACTCTATTGCAAGACTCCTAGATATAATAAATAAATTCAGCAAGGTAGCTGGATACAAAGTCAATACTCAAAAATCAATAGCATTTCTATACACTAACAACAAAGTTACTGAGAGAGAAATAAGAGAAGCCACACCCTTCACACTAGCATCCAAAAAAAAGGAAATACTTTGGGATTAATCTCATGAATGAAGTAAGAGAGCTATACAGTGAAAATTATAATACCCTGAAAAAGGAAATCAAAGAGCACATCAGAAAATGGAAAGACATCCCCTGTTCATGGATAGGAAGAACAAATATTGTAAAAATGGCCATTCTCCCAAAGTTACTATACACATTCAATACCATCCCAATCAAAGTACCACTAACATACCTCATAGATCTAGAGAAATCACTCCTAAAATTCGTCTGGAACCAGAAGAGACCTAGAATAGCAAAGGCAATTCTAAGCAACAAAGGCAAGGCAGAAGGCATCACAATCCCCGACTTAAAATTATACTACAAAGCTACAGTGATAAAGTCAGTATGGTACTGGAATAGAAACAGACTGGAGGATCAGTGGAATAGATTATAAGATACAACCACAAAGGCAAACTCACTCAACCACCTTATTGTTGATAAAGGGGCCAAACATGCTCACTGAAAGAATGACAGTCTCTTTAACAAATGGTGCTGGAAAAATTGGCTGTTCATATGCAGAAGACTAAAACTAGACCCATGTCTGTCACCATAAACTAAACTAAACTCTAAATGGATCAAAGATCTTAATATTAAAACAGGAACACTAAAACTGCTGGAAAACAAAGTAGGTAAAAACCTCAAAGATATAGGGGTAGAAAGAAAATTCATGAACAAGAACCAAAGTGCATGGGAAGCACTTCCCAGAATCAATAACTGGGACCACATCCCATTAAAGAGTTTCTGCATGTCAAAAGAGGTTTCCAGCAGAGTGAAAAGAAAACCCACAAATTGGGAAAAAATCATCACGGACAGCTCCTCAGACAAAGGACATCTCTCTAGAACTTATCAAGAATTAAAAAAAGTCAGGCCCTCGAAATTCAAAGACCCCATCCAAAAATGCACATCTGAAATGAATACACAGTTCTCAGATGAAGAAATACAAATGGAAAATAAATACATGAAAAAATGTTCATCATCCTTAGTCATGAGAGAAATGCAAATTAAAACCACACTGAGATTCCATCTCACTCCAGAAAGAATGGCCAAGATAGAAAACACTACCAACAACAAGTGTTGGAGAGGCTGTGGGGAAAAAGGAACTCTTCTACATTGTTGGTGGGAGTATAGACTGGTGCCACCACTGTGGAGGTCAGTCTGGAGATTCCTCAAAATGCTGAGTTTGGAAGTCCCATTTGACCCAGCTATTCTGCTTCTAGGCATATTCCCAGAAGAACTGAAATCATACCACAGTGATATATGTGCACCCAAGTTTATAGCAGCACAATTTGTAATAGCCAGATCTTGGAAACAACCTAAGTGCCCATCAACTGAGGAATGAATAAAAAATTTGGGTAATTTTTATACAATGTCGTACTACTCAGCTATAAAGAATGATCACATAGAGATATTTATAAATAAATGTACATGACTTGAGTCCATTCTGTTAAGCGAAATAAACCAAACTCACAAGGGTAAATACCATATAGTCTCCCTAGTATGAGATTTGATAAGAGTATATAAGTCTTTATGCTAAGCATGAGTCCCCATCTCATAGCTTTGAAGTCTTTCAAAGTTTTCCATCATCAGTTGGAATGGTTTTATCCTGTTTTGTTTGACTATATCATGTGTGATGATATGAACAGCTGTTTTGAAGAAAACAAAACATTATGACAGCTATTGCTGATTTAATATCATCCTTCTTAGAAAGTCTACCCTGCTTCTTTTGTTGTACTACCATTGGTTCTGTCACAGTGTGTCTTATTGGAATTTGTATATGTGTGATAAGTTTTTTATCAAAAATGAGATATTCTAGTACCCACTGATCATTTTCTGTTATTTGGTTCAGAAAGCCCTGTAATTCTTTCACTCTATGCATGGCTTTATACTATTGTGTTATGTTTGATATTATTGTATTTGAAACTATGCTCAACTATAGCAGAGTAAGTGATATGGTGTTAGCTACTGTTGATGTCCAGTTGTCTTAATGTAAAGTACTGTGTTGCCTTTCTTGTCCTGTTCTGATGTGCTCTGTACTGCCCTCTTTTGTTTTATTCTGTTTCAAATTAAAAAAAAAAGAAAGCTAGACAACCAGGGATCTTCACTATCTGTCATATTGTCTCTTGTTTTCTTCCCAATGGTTGTCCATATGTTTGCATATGGGGAGCTCATACTAAATAACAGTGAATCTTTTCACAAGATGTGTAGTTAACTGGCTCCCAGTTGCTAAGCAGGGGGGAGGGGGAAGGGGAACACAGGACACGGGATGGGGGAGAGGACGACATGAAATATTTCATTCTCAGCCCACACACCAGCAGGCTCATAGCCGTCCCCTAGGGAGGGGAGAAGCTCCTTGTTCTCCTGGCAACCAGACTCAACACATGGTGCAGGTCCTGAGGCACCAGGTAGACCACTGGTTTTGAAACTTAGCTTCATTTTAGACTCTTCTGGAGTTTCCCCACCCCAAGACAAATTCTGATAGATTCATGTGGGATGCCTGAGCATTGTGTCATTCAGAAGGTCACAGTAATTTCAACCTACAAAAAATGTGAGGCAAAACTTTCTTTAGAATATATAAAATTATGCAAGGGACATCAGCACTCTGAAAAAAATCTGTGGCAAAACTATATCAATGACTTTAAGAATTTTCCTAAAATTTGCTGGACTTGAGAAAATGACTGAATAAATGGTGAGACTTTGACTTAGTGATTATATTTGAGCACCCTAGAGAATCTAATTACCACACACAAAGACAAGTTACTTTTAATAAATTCATGTAAATTGATAAAATAAACTACAGGGTTGTAAAGTCAGTACACAATTACAGATATTGTATTATAGGAGCATCTTCATATTTTCATAGATAATTTTGTTTCTGAGATTTTTAATGCTTTTAACTTGAAATCCAAGTTCTAGTTTAATGCACAATTTCACCATGAATATTTCTTTTCTACCACAATGTAATGCCTAAATGTTCTACTTTACTTAACCACTGTGAGGACCTCCCATAACTAATGTTGTCATTCATACCTTTTTGTTCTGACAATGTTCCCACTGATTAGGTTTGAACCCTGGAAGCTCCACAAACTTTGAAAGTATGTAAAAGCAATACTATTCAGTATTCTATTCCACAGATTACCTTGGTTAATTAAAATTCATAATAAATTATAAATAAATTTCTTCCTCTGACATTATTTCAGAGAATGTGGTCCCACTTACTTTTGCATTGTATGATAGCCTTCTAAGTATAGTTGGTAAGGATTTAAATGATGGTTTTACAGCTGGAAATGAAATCAAAAGACTGTGAGAAAAAATTATCTTCAAGTCTCAGGGAATCCTTAATGTAGGTCTGAATAGTGTTTAATAGAATAGTTACTTATGGGAGAGAACAGCATTACACATTTAACCTTTTAAATTTCTGGAGTGTGTTTTCATGGGAGACAAGTACATGGGAAGCTGAGATATCTTTGGTAAGCTACAGCTCTTGTGGTTTTCTTCTCCAAGCTTCCAACATGTAGGTACACATTATAGAAACATAGAGAAGGTTATGGACCTTATTCTTTCATATCAGCAACTAAAACTTAAGCAGTAAGACACTACACTTTTGGTTCTACTTTATGGAAAAGAATCCCAGAAGCAAAAATAAAATTTAAATAGGCTAATAATGGACCAAATCTGTTTTTAAAAAGCTGATAGAGACATAAATAATTACAATTATTCTACAAGTTACATCAAAACACCCCTGAACTATATATATATATATATATATATATATATATATATATATATATATATAAAATAGAACTACTTAAATCTGAAGAGGATTAGTACAATGAAGAAGGAGAGGAATATAGGGAGATATGTGATCAGTTAGACACATTCATGTATGACTATGTCACATTGAAACCCACTAATCTGTATGATTATATGTACTAATAAACAAGCACATCCAATTAAGGTATATGTTTTGGATATTTTAAGCCTTTGTAATATGTCTACATATATTTATGGGAAAAGATATCCATCTACATATAGTTTAGAATAATAAGTTAATTTGTAACCTACTTGATTTGTGTTAACTCTTATGACAATGAACTTCAAAATATGAGGGATTTTGAATTGGAAAAGTCACATCTTCTAATTTCTATATAAATAAAATTATGAATTTTACCTTGCTTCTTATCAATTCTCAATTAGCTTCTATAGCATGATTTACTTATTCAGTCAACAAAGATGGGGCTATAGAAAATGGAGCAGGTCATGGAAGATATAAGATTATTTATATATTATTAATATGTGAAATTATCTTGATATAGCTTGACTATATATTATAGGGGGATGCACAAAATTGTAGAGAATGGAAGCATAAACATGGCTCCCATTTATTGATTACATTTTTCATGATGCTACATTTATTTAACATAGAAAAGTGAGTGGCAATGTAATGCTGACCTATTAATATTGTTTCAAATGATTTCTTAATACTTGCTTATTAATCAAGAATTTCTTCCCTTATCCTTTAAAGTCACAAAGCAACATAACTCTTAAGAGCATTGTGAGAGTAAAAGGAATGGAGAATTTTCACTAGAGTTAAGGCATTCCTTTTGCCTACATGACAACATGAGTCCAAGAAAGAAGAAAGCGATGATCTTTTTCCCCTGAAATGGAAAAGGCCATAAGAATTATCATTTTTATTCTTTAACTGCAGAGAAATCCACAATACCTGCCAGAATAAATGGCTGAGATTAATGTCACTATGTCTCCAAATTCATACTCAAGGGGATCAAGGACTGGCCCAAGCTTCAGGTGCCATGCTTCATGGTGTTTTTAGTTATCTATGTGGCAACAGTGCTGGGCAACCTGGGCTTGATCGCCCTGATCAGGATTGATGTTTGACCCCACACCCCCATGTACTACTTCCTCAGTTACCTGGCCTTTGTACATCTTTGCTATTCCTTGGCCATTGCTCCCAAAATTATGATGAATTTTGTTGTGGAACACAACACCATTCTGTTTCATGTGTGTGCAGCTCAGTGGGACTGTTTCCTGACCTTCATTATCACCGAGTGCTTCCTTCTGTCCCCATGGCCCCCAACCACTATGCTGCCATCTGCAGACTGCTGCATTATTCAACGCCGGTGTCAAAGAGAGTCTGCAACAAACTGGCGGCAGTGCCCTACACATACAGCTTCCTGGTGGTGCTTTTCTACACCATTGTCACCTTCCACCTGGCTTACTGTGGCTCCAATGTCATCAATCATTTCTATTGCAATGATCTCCCACTCTTGGCTCTGTCCTGTTCTGACACACACATGAAAGAAATTCTCATTTTTGTCTTTGCTGGCTTTGACATGATCTACTCCTCTTCAATCATCCTCAGCTCCTACCTCTTCATCATCACTGCCATCCTGAGGATCCGTTCCACCAGGGGACATGCAAAGCCATTTCTACTCTCAACTCCCATATGGTGTTTGTCATTATTTTTTATGGCACACTAATCTTTACGCAACCCAAGTTGAACCACTCATTGGACACAGACAAAATGTTTTACACTGTGGTGATCCCCATGTTAAATCCCCTAATATACAGTCTGAGGAACAAAGAGGTGAAAGATGCTTGCCTTAAACCAGATGTGTTGGTGCATGCCTGTGACCCCAGCAATGAGGAGGCTCAAGTAGGAGTGCTATATGTCTGAGGTCACACTAAGTTATATATAGAGAGACCCTATCTCTGAAAAAAAAAAAACAGACAGACAAACAGATAGAAAGAAAGAAAGAAAGAAAGAAAGAAAGAAAGAAAGAAAGAAAAAAGAAAGAGAGCACCATAAAATGTGCCACAGTAGGAAGTAAGGATATGAGACTGAGACTGCACAACACTTTCTTTGCGCTTCCCTGGATGCACAACACACATATTCACTTTTTAGCTGATTCTGCTCACTGTCTGCAACTTTCCTCGGGATTTTTAACATCCTTGGTATCTCCAACTTCCTTGGGTCTCCCCTACAGCTTTGCTTGAATCTCAGTTCATACATCAACCTCTTAGAGGGTTCTTACAGAAACTGTGGCCCTCTCCTAGACATCCAGGCCCTACTTTGAAATCTTGATGGAAACTTTTTGAACCATAAAACTTGGATTCTGCATGTATATAAAACCAGCATTCTATGGAGCAGCCCATGGTCTGCTGCCAGCTGTGGCAACAGTCAGACTCTTTTGATTCATGGGATCTCTGACTTCTGAGTGCACTTATAGCTGTAACATGAATTCTAGGGAATTAATATCTTTGGAGACTCTGCCTGAGCAAGAGGATCAGAGGCTCTCTCCTCAAATGACAAGGTTTCACTTTTTAGCCTTATGGGTGTTGTTGATGGAATCTTGCTGATTCCTTATATTCTTTAAAAATTACTGTTATGGTTTGTGTCTGGATGTCTCTCCAAAGCCTCATGCAGTCATGGGAACAGACTTTAGAATTTGTGATTGATTCATGATACCAATGGTGGGTTTATGGGTGTGAGTGCTACATCCACCCTAGGATGGGTGGCCTACATGCCATATAAAGGACAGAAAGAGTCTTCTCTCCATGCTCCTCCTTTTCTTTTGTTGTTTTTGCAGTCTTCCACCACCATGAACAGTTGCCCATCTACCTCACCACCCTGCCTTTCAGGCAGCTGATTATAGACTGAAACCTTCACAAACTGTAAGCTAAATAAAGCTTTCCTTCCTTCATTTAGGTCATCAGGTATTCTGCCTCAGTAATAAGAGAAATGTAACCAAGACAATATCTTTCTTCTTTTACTGGCTCAACATCCTACTTTTCTTTTTAATGGCAATAATCTCTTCAGCAACCATATATGCTTTGGCTGCAACTTTACACATGCTTTTTATGGCCTGACTGCAAGATTTTCATGCCTTTTGCTCTGACTTTTTTCCTGATTCTCAGCACAAATATAACAAAAATCAGCCAGTACTCTCATGCCATAGCATGAACTTTGGGCTTCCTTGAACCTTCCTTTCTTTTTTCCCACAGAATTTCTTGTACTACCTTTAAAATTCAGCATTTCACAGATTTTCAGGACATGGAGAATATCTGGTAACTTCTTTAGCAGAATGTAGTGTGAATGCTTTTTTTGTCTAATTCCCAATAAACTGCTGTGGTTACCATATTATTAACATTGGGGCTAATCGCTATGATTCAAATCACATGCTGACTGAACACTCATGATCAGAAAAGAGAACTGATGATCACTCTGTTCATTAAAGGGATGCTCTACCTTATCCACGTAGAACACAGGCATTCTAAGAAATGTCCAAGAGACAGTTTGAGTAAAGCATGTGTTACACTTGAGCTAATAGCACTGAGAACGGGGCACATAGGCTTGAGTTGATGGGTTTGGGAACTCTTGGGAACAGCACAGAAAGTGAGCCTACATCCTGCACCTGCAAGGTTATGGTCTCCCTCCAAGTTCCACCATACTCAGTCTACAGAGTCCTCAGCTGTCTCTTCAAGACAGGTCACATCTATAGCTTAGATGCAAAGCACTTTACATACTTATTTTTAGTGATGACTCCCACAAGTCCCAATTGTCAAGTGATATCTCATCAGTCTGGCCTTACTTGGCACATTCCTATTGGCATCTCATTTTCTGACCTTACCTGCTCATTGAGCTCTACTTGCAGCATTCAGTGCTTTCTCTAACTTGTTTCTCCAAGCTTCTCACAACTCATACCACAAGCAAGTTCCAAAGTCTTCAAAACCACATGCACAGATATACTAACAATAATTCTTTCCCTCAGTATCAATTTTATTAGTAAGCATTCTCTAAATTGAACAAAGTATCTGGCCCTCACACTTTAAATAAGGAGAGGTATATTCTGACTCACAGTTTCAGTGCTTTTAGACCATTTTGGGTGCTCCAGGGAGGAACATTGCACTGGGAAGATGTGGCATCCAACAGCAGAGAGGAAGGGAAGAATACCAGAAAGGAAGGAGCCAAGGAACAGATACATTCCTGAGGTCCTATCTCTGATGAACTCCCAACACACACACACACCCAGAAAAGTGTTTTTCTAAACTTCTAGAAGTTTCTTGAGTGAATAATCAAGATTAATGGTCATATTTGATGTTTTTAGTAAAAGTAATATTTATTTTTATGTAATTTTGATATCAAAATTAACTGGTAAATTAATTTTCATTTTTATCTCATACCTTTAAAAACTGAGCTAAGACCCTGTCAGGAGCTCACCTAAATTGTGAGAGGAAGCTTTGGGTGCTACAAGTCATTGTAGCAAAGTAGAACAGTAGGTCAGAATTAAAGCCATTAACATTTAATTGTATACTACAATTAAGTCTAGGAACAGAGAACTGCTCATTCTCAGTCCCACTTCCTCCATGAAAATGAGATAGTTCCCACTTCACTGATTCAGGCTGACTAGAGAAGTCAAAGCTACCTCATTGTTGAAAGTCTAACAATGACTGAGTTTGTGTTGTAGTCAGGGGTTGTGAGAAAATTAGAATCAAGACACAGAATTTATATTACTTTATGACTGTCACCTAGAGTTAAATACAGAAAGTGCAGAAAATCTATCCACAACACTGAAGACAGAATATTCAGTCAAGGGCCTGGATCCCAGAGCAATGACCTGCATGAGTCCAGATGAAAACCTAGAGCCCATGACAATACTTCCCATGAGTCCAGCTGAAAGTCCAGTGCTCACAAGAAAGACTCTCACCAGTCTGTTTTACAGATCTGTGCTGGGAAGGCCCAAAGGTCAATCAATGGTGGAAGCTAGAAAGTCTATGCCAGTGGGGTGAAGGAGCTGTGCTGGTAGGTTGAGGGTTCTACACTGGAACTGAGAATTTATGTTCAAAACAAGAACCAGGGCTGCACTGAAAAGTACATGGAAGTCCTGAGCTCCTCCAATGATAAGAAAAATTGAGTACAAGCTAGGAAGCCAGCATGACAAGTTTCTCCTGGAGATTAAACAGCATACATCTTCCCCTCCAAAGCAAGGAAGTGATGCTTGATGTAAGGACCAGAGCTCCCCCAAAGTGAACCACAGCCACTCTCACTAACAAGGTCCCAAGCTCCTCTGATGACAATGGTTGAACTCACACTGGGGAAGCTAGTCATGATGAGCTCCTCCAGGAGCAACAGCAACATGTAGGAAAACCCAAAACACCTCACTTCTTCTCCATGTCTCTATTTGTGCTGGAAACTTTCCTCAGGTGAAACATCTATGCACAGCACTATGCTGATTTAATTCACCTGGTGTTAAGTTGACCACTAGTTTTTAATCCATAACAGTCTGTCAGTTTTATCAACTCTAAGTTGGTTGAATAACGAGAAGGGGAAATTAGAGAGGTGAAGTTTAGACTTGGAAAACACTGAGTCCTCTTCCCAAGAAAAGTCTTAAGATTTGTGTCTAGAAAAAAACTTTTGTTTACTTTCCAGGTAAAGAGATATAGGAATGAAGGCAAATGGACTACAGATGAAAATATGTAAAGCAGCAGGGCAACAGTCTTGGAAAGCAGCCACAATCAGATATTATACTGCATGAACTCTGCTCAAGCTCTGGTGTGAGAGGGCAGCTTGCTCACCAGGCCTGCTGTCCAAAGTCTAAGATCTGCCTACAATAACTGCCTAACTGGACTGGTCAGACCACAGAGTCATACATGGTTTTTAACCAGAAACTAGGTTCATAATCCATGGCCAATTCCAAGGTTATGCAGAACTGCACCTGTTTTCCTCTCAGATATTTTGATTTTGCCTGTAACAACATTTAGAGCCAGTTTTGCCTGTGCTTTAGGGAAGAGTGCAATGTCTCTCCTTTGCATTTATGCATCCACTGGTCACAGCCATACAAGTTGTTCCTACATTATTCCATTCTTATCAAGAAAATGTATTATAGATACATTTGTTTTCTTTTTATGTTCCATTGCATTCACTTACATGTTTACTTTTTTTCAATAACAGCTTTTTACTCACTGAGTCTGGTACTAAGTTTTAAAATTAGAAAATGTGATCTCTCCAAGTTAAAGTGTTTTTGTTTTACTTTTTTTTTGTTGTTCACTTTTTTTGAGGGCCATTTCATATTTCATGTGAATTTTAGTATAGTATTTTTTATTTCTTCTAAAAACTGACATTGGGCATTCACTCAAGTTGTTAAACTCTGTAGATAAATTTGAATTATTTTTGGTACTTACCTTTTTAAGGTTTACAATCAATGAAAATGATTTGTCATTTTGTTTACTAAAAATACCTTCTATAACTTATTTCATCAATGTTTTGTAGTTTTCAGTTTACAAAGCTTGCCTTTTCACAGATAAAATTATTTTTCAGTATTTTAGTATTATAGATGTATATTGAATCAGCTGCTCAAATTTTTGAAAGAATTGTTTCTAATGTGTAGACACATAACTGTTTTGTGTAGCAATTTTATACTCTGCAAGTTGGCCAAACTTATTTTTTAATTTTAAAAGCTGTTTTTCTGTACCTGTTAGGGAATCTTTGGAATTATTAAATATATGATCATGGAATTATTAAATATATGATCATGTTTCAGTTTCTCAAACTTCATGATTTATGTCAGAATCCTTAAGTGGGAAACATTGAATATTCTTATGGTGATGGGTGCATGAATATGCATACACACATGCACACATATATATAAGAACATAATCACATATATATTCTTGGGTCATATCTAGTGGAAGTTAATGGTTATTCTCAGGTCTGTTTCTAGTGTAGGTTTCCTAAATGTCCCTAATGACAAATACAATCTAACAACACTGTAGAAACTGATTCTTATGAGAGTCACAGACCTCCCTGAACTGCAGGCTCCATTATTTGGGCTTTTTTTCATTGTGTTCATGGTCTCAGTGGTAAGAAGCATGGGCTTGATCTCCCTCACCCACACAGACTCAAGGTTGCAGACACCTATGTACTTTTACTTCAACCTTTTGCTTCTATTGATCTTGGCTATGTCACAACTGTGGGTCCCAAAATGTTAATAAATTTTATTGCAGACCAAAAACTGTTAGTTTAATAGTTGGTACTGTGTAACTGGATAGTTGATGCTGTATAACTGGATGAATGAAAATCTTTAAATTGTTTGGGTCTGTTCAGGAAAGCAGAGATTATTTGTGTTGCTTTCCTCCTTTCCTCAATCTGTCTCTACCTTTGTCACTGGGGAATTATAGGTATTTAGTCAACTATAGGAGACAATTTTCTAAGTCTCTCAGATGATTCAGGCATGGAAATAAGAATGAGTAATATTCTACTTCTTCAGGATATGTCACAAATGAAGAGTAAAATTATGAATTCTTGCTTCCTAAAGAAAAATCAAGAGTAATTTCTGATACAAAAATTTGATTCCTCCTTAAGGTAAATGGATAATAGTTGTCCTTGGTTAAGACCTTCACCAGGTGTCTGTAGTGTCATCACTCCTGCTTTCTGGCTGTAGCCATGCAGATGTTGACTGATAACTGATTCCTTCAAATACACTATGAAAATTCTGCAAATGTCCTGCAAACTGAGGTTTCCTGCATTTGCATAGTGTTTCTAGGATAATAAATCCTATAACTTGAACAGATATCCTAGACCTGTTGTACTTATGAAATTTGAAGCTAAAAATTACAAATACCTTAAAAATTCATCAATGAGTAAAGCATTACATTAACTTTCAGATAAGTATTGCTCATACAATATTGTGTGACCAGCAAGTAATTTTTATTTTAGGATGTGATACATGTAACTTGCAAAATTTGTTTATTTTTATGTTGTTCAATATTTGTTTTTCTTTATTTTTTTGAGTGAGGATACAACAAACAAATTCAGAAGAGTGGTGAACAAATAAAATGACTTTTATCAGTAACTCATTATGGATATCACCCCATCCTAAATGTGAAAAGTCAGTCACTTTGCAAGTGCTTGTAATCACCTAGTCTACTAAGTAGACTCTAAATACAGACATAAATATACACACTGAAGTCTTTAGAAGACCACAGATATTCATTTCCTCACAAGAACAAAGAACCGTCCTTGCCCTTTGACCAGCATCTGCCTATTCCCCTCCCCTTTTACCCTGCAGAAAACCATTTTACTATCTACAGGATTTCTATGAATTTTAATTTTAATAATCTACATATGAGATATTACAGTATTTTTCTGTCTGTTTTATTTTGTCATCATAATGTATTCCAGTATTATACACATTGTGAAAAGTAGCAAGAATTATTTCATTAGCAGAAGAATATTTATGTATATATGATTTCTTTCTGTCACTCTGCCTCATATTTTCTGTATCTTTTCATCTATTATTTGGTATTTATATTGTTTAACTTGTCCTCATATCATGTCTATATTAATGATGCTCTAAGAACATAATTATTTCATAATGCATATATGCATCATCATATTTTATGGCTTAAATATATACATTTGTTAAAATATAACTGAGGGAAGCAGGGAAAAATCATAGTTGTAAAGAAAGAAGAGACCATGTACTGCACTTGAAATCACCCTAAGACACACAAGAGGTACCTGTGGGCCTAACCAGGCCATGTCCAGCAAACTCCAAACAGCAAGCAGGGCCTAGAGTCCAATCCTGGGCCCTGACCATGCACCAGGGTTGAATCCCAGCACACAGGGCAAACTTGGAACTTTTCTTCCAGGTGGTAAAACCACACCCTGCATCTGAAATCACCCTAAGATGCACGAGAGGTACCCACAGGCCTAACCAGGTCATGCCCAGTGAACTCCAAGAAGCAAGCAGGGTTCAGAATCCAGCCCAGGTCACTGACCACATGCGTGGGTTAAATTCCAGCACATGGGGCAACCTTGGAACTTCGCCTCCAGGGTAACAAGGTGGTAAGACCACACCTTGCATCTGAAAGCACCCTAAGATGCATGAGAGGTACCCGCAGGCCTAACCAGGCCATGCACAATGAACTCCAAGCAGCAATCAGGGTCCAGAATCCAGTCCTGGGCCCTTAACGCGCACACGGGGTTGAAACCCACCACACAGGGCAAACTTCGAACTTCTCTCCCAGGCAGTAATGCCATTCCTTGCATCTGAAATTACACTAAGACTCACAAAAGGTACCCATGGGCCTAACTGGGCTATACCTAGAAAACTCCAAGCAGCAAACAGGCCTGGAATCTAGTCCCAGGCCCTGACTATGCATGCAGGTTAAATCCCAGCACACCGGGAAAACTTGGAACTTTGCTCCCAGGCAGTAAGACCATGCTCTGCATCTGAAATCACTCTAAGAAACACAAGAGGTACCCACGGGCCCAACTGACCCACACCCAGTGAGCTCCAAGTAGCGAGGAGTTGCCATCAGTCTGACCCAGGAACCAAAAGTGGGCCAGCTCATTCCCAGTGCGCCAAGGAAGCTTTGAAACATCACTCAAAACCCAGAAATAGGTGTGACTCCAGCCAGCACTGAGGAATGCCATGCTGCCCTGGGACCTTGGCCCACACCACTGCATGCTTCTTGTGTGACTTCTGCTGGCCCTTGTGAACATGTGCTACCCTCAGACCTTGGCCCATGTAACTGCCCACTTCTTGTGCAACTCCAGCCAGCACTGAGGAATGGCACATTGCCCTGGGACCTTGGCCCACGCTGCCACACACTTTCTGTGCAAAACCCACCAGCACTGAAGAACTCCATGCTACCCTGGGACCATGGCCTATGCCCAGTGGATGCAGACCCAGGACATCTGCTGGCCCCATGGGGACACTCCCTACCTCCTGGACCTAGTACTACAGTTGATCTTCAGCTCCCACCCTTTCTCCCACAACCTTGGACTACATCGGATTAATTGTGCTAGCTTGATGGGAGATTCAGTGACTGCCTCACCCAAAAAGATCTCAGCAGGCTCCAGTCAGTGTGTTGAGTACACCCCTAAAACAGAGGTTACAGTGGGTAAATAGGGCCAGTAGTAAAGCTCCCTCCAACTAACTGTAGGACCTTAGTAAGTCTGACAAGAGTGTGGGTGACCACTTCCTGCACACAGAAAACATCAGGCAGGGTGAGGAGTGTGCCAATAACAACTCCCCCAACTTGGAGAAAATCAAAAGGGCTTATGAGACACACAGGCATACAGGAGGAACACAGTAGGACCTCAGCCAACACAAGCACTATAGACAGGGAGATTTGATGACCTGGAATAAACTGAAGATAAAGTAATAGCAGGAACTAAAAGTTGACCTACATCAATACTACTAGGCTTGTTGCCCAGGAAAAATATAGGACTAACTCAACAGGCCCTGCAGTGGGAAGTCAGATGACTTGCCCACCTCTTCATTGTAGGACCCAGCAATTAGACAAACATCAACCTTACATTAGGACCCCAAGATACACATTACCAACAGTTGACACTAGTGGGATTGAAGGACCAAATATTAACTTGAAAGGGACAAATGGTAAAATGAAAAATCAAAATGCAATCTCAAACATCTAGTCCACCAGGAGTAAGTACTGGAGACATTGAAATAGAGGACTTCAAAAGTAACACACCAGAAATCTCTGAAAAGATAATGTGTGAAATGAAAAAACAACTCCATGAGGCCATAGTGGAAATCAAATTAGAAGTACTCTCCCATGTAAACACAGAAATAATAGCCTTAGTAAAGGGGTTGCTCAGCACAGCTAAAGAAGAAATATAGAAAAAACTATAGGAGCATGGGAAACTGATTGAAATCTTAAATGAACAAAATAGAAAACAAGCAGAATTCATGAAACAAACACAAAGAGACATCCAAGAAATGAAAAATTTCATTCAAAGCATGCAAAACTGTTTAAATGAAGTTGAAGATAGGATTTCAGACCTTAAGGACACAATTAGTGATCATGAAAGGATAGAACTTTTAAAAATAACAAAGCAGCATGAAATGAGAATCCAGCAGCTTCAAGATGATGCCAAGAGCAACAATATAAGATTAACAGGCATCAGTGAAGATGCAAGACTCAATGAGAATGACATAACTAAAATATTCACAGAAGAAATAGCTGAAAATTTCCCTCATATGCAGATAAGTGAAACATGTAGAATGCCACACAGTCACAACCATCATAAATCTACACCAAGACATATAATAATTAAGATCTCAGACACACAGCATGAAAACAGAATGCTAAAAGCTGTTAGAGAAAAGACACAACTCTTCTATCAAGGAAAGCCCATTAGAATCACAGCAGATATTTCAGCACAAACACTCAAGTCAAGACAAGCTTGCTGTGAGGTATTTCAAGCTCTGAAAGAAAATAATTTTCAACCCAGACTGTTGTACCCAGCAAAACTGTCTTTCAAATTTAATGGAGAAACAAGATACTTCCATGACAAAGAACAATGGAAGAAATTCACATCCACAAAACCAGCCCTAGAAAGAGTATTGGAAGACATACTAGACAGAGATAAAAATGACCACAATCTCCAGAACAGCAACAGAAAGAAACCACCAGGTAGGACAAGCAATTCAAAAATGGGGAAAAGCAGAAAGAAAACAACTGGAATATAACTAGGTAAAGTTGAGCCAGTACATATCAGTGATATCCATAAATGTAAATGGCCTTAATTCACCTATCAAAAGAAATAGGTTGACAGAATGGATCAAAAAACATGATCCTACAATATGCTTTATACAAGAAATACATCTGACCCAAAAGGAAACTCACAGATTAAAAGTCAAGAATGGAAAACAGTATTCCATGCAATAGGAACCCAGAAAAAAGCAAGAGTAATTGCTCTATTTGCAGACAACATGAACTTCAAACCTAAAATGATCCAAAGAGATAAAGAAGATCACTACATACTTGTTAGTGAAAAAATTCAAGTGGAAGAACTAACAATAATAAATATATATGTACCAAACACAGAAGCACCCAATTGTATAAGACAGATACTAATGGACATGAAAAACCAAATACACAAGAACACAATTATAACAGGGGACCTTAACAGCCCACTGTCACAAAAAGATAGATCAACTAGACAAAAAGTCAGCAAAGAAGCCATAGAACTGAATCATACCTATGAGCAATTGGACTTAGTAGATGTTTATGTTTCACCCAGCCACATCAGAATATACATTTTTCTCTGCACATGGGGAATTCTCCAAAATAGACCATATGTTATCCCATAAAACATTCTTAAGTAACTGCAAAGGTATTCAAATTATCCCATGGATAATATCCGACCATAGCGTGTGGGGGTTAGAGACCTGAGGTGTGGCTGATGGCTTTGGCAGAGGAACGGATCTGAGCAGACTCAGACCTCCCAAGTCCTTGACAGAGCAAGTGATTCACCCTGCCTAAACAGTCCCACTCTGGTCCCACCCTGCAGCCTCCTTCCACCTGCCCTTCACCACTCTCCCATCATGCCTACATGCTCACCTTATATAGTCCCTGAATTTTCTGTAATAAAATTGGATCTGCACCAACAGCCTGGTCTCTGGAGTCATTGCTCCTTCACCACTTACCTTAGGCCCAGGTCTACAGAGAGGCCCAGGAGACCTCAATAGCACACTGAAATGGGATTTTTTTCTTTTTTTTTATTTTAAAGAGAATAAAATGAAAGAGGGCAGAACAGAGCGGATCATTACAGGACAACATAGGCAGCACAGTATTTCACATTAAAACAACCAGACATTAACAGTAGCTATCACAATATCTCTTTCTCTTCTATAGTTGAGTGTAGTTTCAAATACAATAATATCAAACATAACAAAATAGTATAAAACCATTCAAAGAGTGAAAGAATTACCAGGCATTCTGAACCCAATAACAGAGAATGATCAATGGGTACTATAATATCTCATTTTCGATAAAAATTTTGTTTATATTATCACACATATTCAAATCCCAACAAGACACAATGTGATAGATACAACCAATGGTACTAGAAGAATAGAAGCATGGTAGGACTTCTAAGAAGGATGATATTAAATTAGCAATAGCTGTCATAATGTTTTGTTTTCTTCAAAACAGCTGTTCATACCATCATGCATGATATAGTCAAATAAAACAGAATAAAACCATTCCAACTGATGAATGTAAATATTGAAAGGCTTCAAAGCTATGAGATGGGGACTCATAATAAAATCTTATATACTGTTATCAACTCTCATACTAGGGAGACTATATGGTATTTACACAAGTGAGTCTGGTTTATTTCGCTTATGATTATGGCCTCAAGTTGTGTCCATTTATTTATAAATATCTCAATGTGGTCATTCTTTATAGCTGAGTAGTACTCCATTGTATAAAAATGCCACAACTTTTTTATCCATTCCTCAGTTGATTGGCACTTAGGTTGTTTCCAAGATCTGGCTATTACAAATTGTGCTGCTATAAACATGGGTGCACATATATCACTGTGGTATGATGTTTTCACATCTTGTGGTAATATGCCTAGAAGTGGGATAGCTGTGTCAAATGGGACCTCCAAACCCAGCTTTTTGAGGAATCTCCAGACTGACCTCCACAGTGGTTGCACCAGTCTACACTCCCACCAAAAGTGTAGAAGAGTTCCTTTTTCCCCACAGCCTCTCCAGCACTTGTTGTTGGTAGTTTTTTCTATTCTGGCCATTCTTTCTGGGGTGAGATGGAATCTCAATGTGGTTTTAATTTGCATTTCTCTAATGACTCTATGATGAACATTTTTCATATATTTATTTGCCATTCATATTTGTTCATCTGAGAACTGTGTATTCATTTCAGATGCCCATGAAATGGGAAATTAACAGCAAAAGAAATTGAAAAACCTGCATAGACACATGGAAATTAAATAACAACCTTTTGAACAACCAGTGGGCTACAGATGAAATTAAAGAAAAAATAAAGCAATACTTATAATTCAATGAAAATGTGGAAACAACATACTGTAATCTGTGGGATGCAGTAAAAGCAGTGTTGAGGGAACTATATAGCAATAAATTGTCATATCAACAAAACAGAATGAGCACAAATAAATAATCTAATGCTTCATCTTAAGCTTCTAGAAAAAGAAGAGCAAGTTAAACCCAAAGCTCATAGAAGAGAGGAAATTGTAAATATTAGAGCAGAAATCAGATGTCAGAACTTAGGGCACTGAGCAACCCGGTAAGCAGCCTGCCCTGGTAAGTGGCTGTGGTCTGGCAAGCTGCAGCACCCCCAGGGCAAGAAGCAAGAAGCAAAAATCAACAGCATTTCCTGAGATTTGCACCATGTTGGAACTTAGGGCACTGAGCAAACCAGCAACCAGCCTGATGCCTACCGGGGTGTGTGCTTAGAATCAAACATACCATCCCCATCCTCCCCCCTCATTAGCAAGTGGGATCCAGGGATCTTGGCATCTCTTGGGAGCTTGAAGTTATGTAATGCAGTGAGTGGGGGGAATTTCCTTTGACTATCTCTTTGAAGGCAGATATTTTTGTCACCGTTTTGCTTTGTCCTGATTAATGGTGTTGCTCTATTCAATATTCTGTTTTGATAAGTTCTATAATATTGTGTATTTCTTTTGATTTTGCTATACCTGATTGAAAGAACAACTATTGTGAAGATAACAAGATATACAATGGTGCCTCTTACTGTTGCCCTGGTGATCTGCTGTGATGTTCTGTACCAATTTCACTACACTGTCTCAATTGGCTGTATTCCATCCCATTTTGTTGTATATTACTACCTCCAAGTTAATAAAAAATTGAATAAAAAAACAATAGAACATGAGAAAACAAGGTAACAAAATACCTCCAAAAATTCTCAACTCCACCAAAGGGGATCCATGTGACATGGATGAGGAGAAACTCAAAAACAAAACAACAGAATAATATAAGGTGATTAAAAAGGAAATGATAACAACAAAACAGATCGATAAGACACTGAGCAAGCAGAAACATGATATAACTAAACAGATAATGGACTTAAAAAGCAAAAGGAGGGAAAGAAAGTGCTCTAAAGGATATAACTGCATGTATATTTAAGTGTGTAGGATTAATAACCATATTACTAAGTTTTTTTGGATCATTGAACAGAACTGTTTGCAGCCTCACTGTTTGAATGTCCACTTTGTATGCCTTAATTTTGTAACATGAACAACTATTTCTAAGAAGACAATATGTAATTTATCAACTAGTGATTTCTTACTGTTTTTGTTTTGAAATTCTGTATTATTTCTGCCCTTTTTTCTGTTTTGCTTTTTTTCTCTTTAAATAAAATTTTAAAAAGATTAGAGCAGAAATCAATGGAATTGAAACTAAAAAAATACAAAGAATTAATGAATCAAAAAGCTGGTTTTTTTGAGAGAATAAAAAATTGACAAACCTCTAGATAACCTTATCAAGAAAAAGAAAGAAAAAAACCCAAATTCACTCAATAAGGACTGAAAAGAGAGAAATTACCACAGATCCCATGGAAATTCAAAACATCATGAATGCGCACTTTGAAAATCCCTACTCACCTACAGTGGAAAACAGAGTAAATGGACAGATTTCTAGAAACATATGAACTATCAAAGCTCAACTAAGAAGATATAGCAGTGTTGAATAACCCAATATCAGCTATTGAAACTGAATGAGTAATTAAAACTTACCAACAAAGAAAAACCCAGATCCTGATGGATTCACAGCTGAATTCTACAAGAAATTTAGAGGAGATTTGATGCCAATACTCCTTAAACTCTCCCATGAAATTGAAAAGGAAGCAGTCCTCCCTAAATCATTCCTGGAGGCAAGTATTACTCTGATACTAAAACCAGAGAAAGACCCAACCAAAAAGTAGAACTATAGGCCAATCTCACTAATGAACATTGATGCAAAGATTCTCAGTAAAATACTAGCAAATAGAATGCAGCAAATCATGAAGAAGATTATACATCATGACCAAGTGGGGTCCACTTCAGGAATGAGGGATGGCTTCACATATGCAAATCAATAAATGTAATACATCACATCAACAAAGCCAAAAAAAATGGTCATCTGAATAGATACAGAAAAAGCTTTTGAGCAGTCCAGGGGTCTGGAGCCACACAAGTGGAGTTTCAACTGGCCAGCACTGACAGGGGAGAGTTTGAGACCATCACCCCAGCTCCCTAGAACACTGGATTAGGCTCTTGAGGTTTTGTGGGCCTGAGTAGACCACACCCAGTGACATTCTTCCTTTTTTTTATTTTAAAGAGAATAAAACAAAAGAGGACAGAAAGTAGATCATAGCACTTTACAACAAGACAACCAGATATTAACAGTAGCTATCATAATATCTCTTTCTTTGTAATAGCTGAGCATGGTTTCACATACAATAATATCAAACATAAGAAACTAGTATTAAAAAAATCGTTCAAGACAATGAAATAATTACAGGGTATTCTGAACCAAATAACAGAAAATGAACAATGGCTACTATAATATCTCATTTTCCATAAAAAATATTTGTTTATACTATCACATATATTAAAATCCTAATAAGACACAACATGATGGAACCAATGGTAATAGAAGAACAAAAGCATGGCAGGACTTCAAAGAAAGATGATATTAAATCAGCAATTTGCTATAATGTTTTGTTTTCTTCAAAATAGCTGCTCTTACCATTACACATAATAAAATCAAACCAAACAGAATAAAACCATTCCAACTGATGAATGAAAACATTAAAAAGGTTCAAAGCTATGTAATGGGGAATCATGATTACCATAAAATCTTATGTACTGGGGAGAACAAACTGAATCAACACTCAGGGATATTTAGAAAATTCGGACAAGTCCATTTCATAACACACCATGCCCAAAATATACCTCAAAATTTCTTAACATTGGAATTTTCATGAAAACTTAGCAAAACTCCAAGTGAGAATAGAAACTGATTCTCTGTTCTCTGCCTTTCTCAGTCTGGAGGGTACAGGCATCTGATCTTAAATAGTGATTTTATTTGCTTTCCACCTTCCTATTCCACCCTACACATCCACACCTTACATCAGCACCTCGATATTCAGCTGCTTTGCAATACATTGAAATTTGTACACATTTTAACTAGAGCTTTTTTTCCATACCCTTGTGGAGGTTTGCTATTTCTTGGACCCCTGCCAGAATTTGGAGGTGCTCCCTGTACTGTGCCACACTTCCCTTTCCAGGCAAAACAATTTGTTGCATACTCATAGTTTGTGGTACTCACTGAGTCTCCAGCAGACAGTTAAAAATAAAACTATTCCCAAAATACCTATTGTGTATGTGATGGTCTGGAGCAGGGGAGTGTTTAATGCCCAGTTGTAGTAGTAACAACACTTCAGGACCCTGTGCCAAAAACCTAAACATAAAAACCAATAATGTAAAATTATTTTTTAAAATACCCCAAGAGTAGACCTTTTTTTTTGCACTGGAGATTGAACTCACTACCTTTTAATTGCCAGGCAGGCATTTGTGCCCCTGAGCTAAATCTCTGGCCCCAACTAAAACCCTGGCCTCCTTCTTCATTTTAATTTAGCTAAATTACATGGAAAAATCCAAATATTAATCTAATGACACAAAAGTGGGCATAAATATAAACACTGTGCAAAGCAAGATGCTTGGTGATGAATGATCAATGAGATTATGGAAAGGTGCTCATCACCCTTGTCCATCAGGGAAATAAAAGCTGAAAGAACAAAGACATAATATTCCTTGTGAATTATCATTTGCAAATTTAATACTGATTATTCCTTGCTTCATAAAATATTGATGATGATGTGGAAAATGTGACTTCAAAATAGCTGGTATTAATATAAAATTCCACAATGAGTTTGGAGATATCAGTTTCTTCTAAATTGAAATGTATATTTGCTGTATCTTCCAGAAATTCCAAAACATCCTATAGAAGAAAGAGTAATTAATAGTTTGTCAACAAATATACTTACATAAAGTACTTAAACTAGGTATATCACAATAGACTGAAACTCAAGTATATCTGCTTAGAAGAAAACTAAGAATTTGCAAATACTTAAGCAATGGTATAACCAACAAAATCACAGACACACTGGAGATAAAATTCAAAAGAAATATGCCAAATGGATGAAACAGAATCAAGAGTACACAATGTTTGATTTCAAGACATGAAATTCAAACCAGAGAAAATAATGTAGGACCTAAATTCAGACCAACAATGGCATGATGATAATGGGGTAGTGCTTGAGGTAAAATCTGGAAAGTTTCATTAAGATGAAAGACCTATGGTGTGTGAGGTAAAAACCATGACCTGGAACTACTTTGTACTGAAAAAAAAACTCTACATCATAATTTAGCTATTAGGTAAACATGAAATTCTTTTTTATTCAAAACTGAATATTTTGCTTAGTAAAATTTTAAGTTTCATTGTGTAAATTGTCCCAATTGCTCTGCATATGGAAATCAAAGTGGAAGAAGGTGTGCTTGAAATGTGGAGATGAGTGATATCGTGTTCAGTAGATTGTACTCTCCATATAATTGCACTGAACAGCATACAACAGTAGTGGAATCGCATCTCAGGAAATAAACTGCTGGGTAGACATTGCAATAAATCATTGCCCCATCATGCTGGTCAAGCTTTTGTTGATAGAGAACACAATGTCTCCCCCATGTTAAGAGATCAACTTTTAGTTTCATATCTTCCAGTTACCATTTAGATGACTTCTTAAACTCTATCTCACATTTAAATGCTAAACTACAGATTTTTAACTTAGTGTCTATTTTGGATTAAAGAGAGAGGAAATATTCTAGTATTTAGTAATAATGGTGTCATTTAACACTTCGTGGTGATGTTGGAACAGCTCCAGGTCACAGAAGAGGAGTGGTGAGAAAGTTTCTCTCAGTGCTGCTGCGCTGTTTGACTCAGTGGACATGGTAAATCAGGGCCTTGAAGTCTCTGAACTCTCCACAGAACTGTTCTGATAATTTACATTGTTTGTTTTTACCTTGGGTCTCTCTGACATTTTCTCACAGAGGAGCACACAGGGGTGTCATCAAAACATCATTTCAGTCTCTCAGATGATTAAGATATAATAAGCTGAATGGATTAAGTGTTCTTTCCTCAGGGAACATCACACATAGGGTGGGGAGTCCTAAATTCTTATGAATACACAGTGTCAGAGTGATTCCAGAGAAGGAAATCTGATTCTGCTTTCAAGGTGAGTAAGAATTGCCAGGACTTGTGATGCTCACCTGGGTCTGGTAAGTCTCCCTTACCTTTGGAGCTGACAGTAGACACCATGGTCAGTGACACCTTGTTCCTTTAAATGCAGTGCAGGATGCATTACCTCTGGTATGAACAACTGCACCTTGGATTACGATTTTATTTTGTGCACAAAAATCAAGGAAATGAACATGTATCCTGCAGCCATCTGATTGCTCAGTACCTAATGTGGCCTACAGATAACACAAGAAAAAAGACATTAGAAAATATATAAAGTAAAATCTCTGTTCTCATCAGGAAAAATATATTAAGAATAAGCTTTCCAGATAAAATACAAGATGAGTTAATTTGATTCTAAGACACGGCATAAATTATATTTCATGAAATATGTTATCAATGAAATAATGTTTTAGTAAAGATGCATAATAATCATATTTTTAGAAAACTTAAGGTAAGATTTTCATGATGAAATTTCAGAAAGTGAAAATAATTTTTATTGAAGTATGTCATAGGCATAAATGTACACATCTTGTAGTTTTTGATACTTTTTCCCTAATTTTTGTTTACTCCTGGCTCTATGTTTTATAGTAGGTAAACATTTAATGTACAAAAAGGTGGGGTGTTTTTAAGAGTTTTAAAGATAGAGGAAAGTCATGAAGCCCAAATAAGTGCTCATTGAAATGAGAGAACATAAAGACTGAAAGATCAGGCCATCTGTATAATTTATGTAATCAGCCTGCCCTAGTGGAGCGCCCTAAGTGGAAATATTTAGAATGTGTACAATTAGACACTTCTGAAGAGTCCAGAGATTCTTTTTCATATATATATATATATAAACTGGAAAGGGTGAAGGAATTTATATATCCTCAGGAGGATTGAAATTGAATATTAAAAGGAGTTAGACTTAAAAACTTTAGAGTTCTTGGGAAAACTGAAATACTTTGTGAGCATCAGGGTCCTGAATTTCTGGATCCTTTTGCTCCATCAAATACAGCTTCTATTCTACGATAAAACTGTACGATGGCAGAACCCATAAACCTGCAAATTCAAAATTAAGTTTTCAAAAGAAAATAAACTATGGCTTATCAGTGTAAAAAAGAGATCTGACAGAAGTCTCAGACGAAGCAGCCACAGAGCACTCCAGGGGCAGGAGAGAGGAAAGCTGCCCAGCGAGCTCCAGGGTCACCTGCGCCCTCCCTTTCCTGACTCAGACACGCAGGGGCCCCCCCGACGTGAGTCAGTTCCTGGAGCTCCCGCCAACCGCAGCTCCCCGGAGCTGTGCTTGCTGACATGTGCTGGGCGCTGAGAAATGGATCCCTTGTGTCGGTGCAGGCGGAGAGCAGTGTCCCGGTGAACCACCGTTCTCTCCTGCATTCGAGTAACAGAGCGATTTGATATCCCGTTCCTCCTCCAGGTGGAAATCATACTGACACGGTTCCAGGTATTCATGAGCTGACTCTTATTGTGACAAGAAGAGAATTCAAGAGTTTAGGCTAAAAAGGGATCGGTAACTTTAATCGGTTACTGACTTATAGTCTTCTTACTTCCGTGCAATGAAGACCAACGCTTTTCACTAAATTATGTGAGTCTCACAGTGCCATACTCTGTTTCCCTGATAAAATTGCAGAAATAGTTAAAAGTTTTAAATGTACATTATGAAAATGATCAAGTGAATATTTCAATGTGTTTTAAAACTACCACCATACTACTGTTATTTAATGATATAAAGCATTTAAAATTAAATCCTAGAATTCATTTCTGTTGACAAAAATCCACTTCTATGAACAAGAATAGATCCACATCTTGTATGTCTTCAAATCTAACGTATTGCCGTTTCTGTTTCACTAACACCAAGTAAAATTATCATTAGAAGCTGATTAAGTAATACAAATATTTACTGGGAAATAAAAAGAATTTAAGAATTTCAACTTTAAATAGTCAGAAATATAAATGTATGAGTCAATTAATTTTGAATGAAAATGATATATCTATATACAATGGTGGACAGCTTTACTTATATATGCAGGCAGTATTTATCAATGATAAGCCCTTAATCGTGAATATTTAAATATGCATACTAGTCCCCAGATGAAATATCATTACCTCAGTTCTCTGTTACATGGACTCTGAGATGTATCTAGATATTAATCCAGCACAATTTCAGTTAAAGCATGAAGAGTGGAACTCGGAGTGCAGGTAAAAGTGGGTGTCACTGAGTGAAGGTCATGTGCCTTATTTTTACAGTTTGACAACTTTCTTGCTTTGTGAATTCTTGCTTTGTGAATTCACTGATAAACTCCACATGACATTTAAGAGTACTAATACTCTGCTAGAATTGTCAAATACAATAGTTAAGCAAAGTGTGATCAAGAAATACAGCATGTTTAAATCAAAACAAATGTTAACAAGTAAAGGACACACAGCAATTATTTTTTTTTTGTATCAGTGATTAAACTCCTGACCTCACGCTTGCCAGGCAGCACTTATGCCACTGAGCTAAATCCCCGGCCAATTAATCATTTTCAAGACACTCTCTTTCACAGTGAAAGTGTTAATCCCATCAAGATACCAGGACCTCATGGGCAGACGAAATCTAACAGTACCAACTGACCTCATTCTGAGTACGGTCTCCAGCCTGCCTGAGCTGCAGCTCCCCCTGTTCTGGATCTGTCTCCTCACCTATGTTTTCACACTGGTGGGAAACCTGGGCATGATTGTTCTGACCAAGCTGGATGCCCACTTACACACACCAATGTACTTCTTCATCAGACACCTGGCTTACATGGATCTGGGTGATGCCACTGTCATTTATCCTAAAATGCTGCTAAATTTTGTGATGGGACAAAACACCATTTCCTATTCTGCTTGTGCTACACAGATGACCTTCTTTGTTATATTCATTATCAGTGAGCTTTTCATCCTGTCAGCCATGGCCTATGACCGCTACATGGCCATCTGCAACCCTCTGCTCTACAACATCATCATGTCCCAGACACTTTGTCATGCGCTAGTGGGCATACCGTACCTCTATAGCACATTTGTTGCTCTGTTGATCACCATTAAGACATTTATATCAACTTTCTGTAGCCTTCACATCAGTCATTTCTACTGTGATGATGTTCCTGTGTCACTTATGCTGTGCTCAAATGGCCGATATATAGCACTGATGATCAACTTATTTGCAGCTTTTAATGTGACCTCCTCCCTCCTGGTAGTACTATTATCTTACCTTATCATTCTTGTAGCCATATTTGGAATGCATTCTGCAGAAGGAAGAAAAAAAGCTTTCTCTACCTGTGCTTCTCACCTGACCATGGTGGTGGTCTTCTACGGGACTATTTTCTTCATGTATGTGCAGCCCAAGTCTGCTCAGTCCTCTGATGCTGACAAACTGTCCTCTGTGTTTTACACTTTAGTGATTCCCATGCTAAACCCATTGATCTACAGTTTCAGGAACAAAGAAGTAAAAAATGCCTTCCACAGGACCCTCATGAAGAAATTTAAAGTTTGTGCTTAGTGTTTCTTCTAGAATGCTAGCCCACTTAAATAGGAGTTAATAAATAGGCATGTCATTTGACAGGATTCCTAACTCCTTGGAATACATAGTTTGTCTCCACAGGCAACATTCACTGTAATAGAGCTGTGTAGAGAATTATATCGCTGTCTTTTATTCACCTAAGTTAATGCTCATTTTTTTTATTGTAAAGAGAATAAAACCAAACCAAAAAAAAAAATAAAGCTAATCAGAATAGAACAATGAAAGTGATACAGGACTTCAAAATAAAATACTAGGAAAACAACAATGGGTACCATATTGCCTCTTATTATCTTCAAAATATCTGCCCATACTATCTGACATAATAAAATGAAACAAAACAAAACAGAATAAAACCAATCAAAACAAAATAATGAAAGCATCACAAGACTTCAAACAAGATAACAAGAAATCAACAATGACTGCCATAATACAGCTTATCTTCAAAATATCTGCCCACACCATCTGACATAATAAAATTAAACAAAACAAAACACAATATAACCAAACAAAACAATACAATGAAAATGATACAAGAGTTCAAAACAAGAAAATAGGAAACTAACAATGGTTACCACTTTCCCTTTTTAGACATTTCCTCCTGTATCACTTTCACAATATGTATTATACATTTTGGACCCTACTAAGTTCTTCAGATTTTTATATTAGGGAGACAAAACAATGCTCACCATGTGAGTCTGAACCATTTCACCCATGAACATGATCTCAAACTGCACTGATTTACCTGTAAGAGCCTCAAGATTATGTTTCTTTATAGCTGAATAGTTTTCCATTGTGTAAAGATACCATCTTTCTTTTCCATTCTGTGGTTGATGGGCAACCTACCCCTGCTTTTTTCTTTTTTTTTTTATCAATGGAACATTGTTTTCTATCCTTTTCATTTCAGTCTGTGGATTTACTTTTTACTTGAATGTGTTCATGCATAAAGCATATTGAATAATCTTGTTTCTTGATGCAATTTTCTGTGTTTCTTTTTATTGGTGAATTGAGGCCATTTACATTGATGGTTACAACTGACTTGCACTGTCTCATCTCTGCCCTGCTGTCCTCTTGCCCTTGCTCTCCTACATTTCCCCTCCTTCCAATTGCCTGTCTTATTTAGCAATCACACTCTGCTGATGTTGCTAGAACTGTGGTCATCTTTATCTCTATAGAACATTTTTCACCACTCTGTAGGGTTGGTTTGGTGGTCATAAATTCCTTCAACTCTCCTTTATCTTGAATGTATCTTATTTCTCTGTTAAGTTTGAAAGATAGTTTTTCAGTGAACGACAATCTGGTTTTGAAGTTATTTTCTTTCAGAAATCCATGCTCTTCTTGACTTGATGGTTTGTGTCAAGAAATCTGCCATGATTCTGATGAGTTTTCCTTACAGGTGATCTGTTTGTTTCTCTAATAGCCTTTAATATTCTGTACTTGTGCTGAATTTCTGGGATCTTTAATATTATATATCTAGGTGTAGATTTATTTTGGTAATGGCTAGTTGGAGTGCTATTTGCCTCACTTATCTGCGTATCAGGTCCTTTTCCCATGTTTGGGAAGTTTTCTGCTATTACTTCTGTAAATAGTCTATTTATTGCTGATACCTTTCAGCCTTAAATTAGTTTACTTTGCACCATCTTGCAGCTATTAAATTGTTATTCCCTGGTTATTTGTTCTTTTTAAGAAATTGTTCTTTTCACAGTTGCTAGCTGCAGTCTTGTTTTCAAGATCTGAAATTCTATCTTCAGTTTCTTTTGAGAAGTTTTGCCAGATTTCCATGGAGTTTTCAATTTCCTGTGTATCTCTTTGAATCTGTTTCATGCATTTTAATTCTCTCCTATATTGTTCTTTCAAGGTTTCCTATCATTTTCCTATGCTCATCTGTTTTTTATCTATGTCTTCTTTAGTTATGTGCAGCAATTCTTTCATTATGTTTGTGATTTCTTCATTTACCTCAGACATTATTTCTGATCTGATAGCCTTTACAGCCTTGTGAAGTTGTTTCTTCAGTTGCTATCCTTTCAGAAATGTCAGGTGTGTAATTTACAATTTATTCTATGTCTACATCTTCCAGACTTGTTCTGTGTGGACAGAAAGTCTGAGATTGCCTTTTGCTCCTTCATCTTGATAGTTTCCTGGGTTCCTCCCAACAACTTGGATGTGAGATCCCAAGTACTTCCCATGTTGACCATCCCCGTGCAGTGTAGGGAATGGGTCAGGCACCTGAGTTTCTCCAAACCTAGGCTCCCTGGGAGGCAGAGAGACATGGAGCGGGCTTCTCCAGAACCACAGGGCTACCCTACAGCTTCCACGATGGCCATGGACATGCTGGGGCAGGCCTTCTTTCTCTCCTGGCCTGCATGGCTATTTTGGGATTCCCTCAATGCTACTGATTTTTTAGCGTTGACTTCATATACAGCTACGCTGCTAAATTTGTGTATTACCTCTAGAAGTCTTTTAATGGAATTTTTCGGGTCTTCTATATAGAGTATCATGTCATCTGCAAATAGTGATAATTTAGCTTCTTCCTTTCCTATCTTTATTCCTTTTACTTCTCTCTCTTGTCTGATTGCCCTGGCTAGTGTTTCCAGAACTATATTGAAAAGGAGTGGTGATAGTGGACATCCTGGCCTTGTTCCTGAGTTTAAAGTGAAAGCTTTCAGTTTTTGTCCATTTAGTATAATATTGTCTGTTTATTTGTCATAGGTGGCCTTTATAAGGTTGAGGTATACACCATGTATTCCGAGTTTCTGAAGGGTTTTTATCATGAACATGTGTTGGACTTTATCGAAAGCTTTTTCTGCATCTATTGAGATGACCATGTGGTTTTTGTTTTTGGCTCTGTTGATATGGTGTATCACATTTATTGATTTGCACATGTCAAACCATCCCTGCATTCCTGGAATGAACCCCACTTGGTCGTGATGTATAATCTTGATGATTTGCTGCATTCTATTTGTCAGTATTTTATTGAGAATCTTTGCATCAATGTTCATTAGTGAGACTGGCCTATAGTTCTACTTTTTGGTTGGGTCTTTCTCTGGTTTTGGTATGAGAGTTATGCTTGCCTCCAGAAATGAGTTAGGGAGGATTGCTTTCTTTTCAATTTCATTGAAGAGTTTAAGGAGTATTGGCATCAAATCTTCTCTAAATTTCTTGTGACATTCATCTGTGAATCCATAGGGCCTGGGCTTTTCTTTGTTGGTAAGTTTTTTGTTATATTTGCAATTTCAATAGCTGATATTGGATTATTCAAAATTGCTATATCCTCTTGGTTGAGCTTTGGTAGTTCATATGTTTCTAGAAATGTGTCCATTTCCTCTGTGTTTTCCTTTCTATGTGAGTAGAGATTTTTAAAGTATTTTAAGTATTATATAGGTATTCATGATCTTTTGAATTTCCATGGGATCTGTAGTAATTTCCCTCTTTTCAGTCTTTATTGTATAAATTTGGGGTTTTTTTATTGCTGTTTCTTTATACAGTTTGCTAGAGGTTTGTCAATTTTGTTTATTTTATCAAAAAAACAACTTATTGATTCATTAATTTTTGTATTTTTTTGTTTCAATTGCATTGATTTCTGCTCTCATCTTTACAATTTCCTCTCTTCTATGAGCTTTAGATTTAGCTTGCTCTTCATTTTCTAGTAGCTTGAGATGAAGCATTAGGTTGTTTATTTCTCCTTTTGCTGTTTTCTTGGTATGACCATTTATTGCTATATATTTCCCTCTTAAGACTGCTTTCATGCATCCCGCAGATTACAATAGGTTGTTTCCACATTTTCATTAAATTGTAGGTATGGCTTTATTTCTTCCTTAATTTCATCTGTAGCCCACTGCTTATTTAAAAGGTTGTTGTTTAATTTCTGTGTATTTATGCAGGTTTCCAATTTCTTTTTTTTCTCTTTTTTTTATTTAAAAGAGAATAAAACAAAAGGGGGCAGTACAGAGCAGATCAGAACAGGACAACATAGGCAACACAATATTTACATTAAGTCAACTGGACATCAAAAGTATCTAACACCATATCTCTTACTCTGCTATAGTTGAGCATAGTTTCAATTACAATAATATCAAACATAACACAATAGTATAAAGCCATGCATATAGTGAAAGAATTACAGGGCTTTCTGAACCAAATGACAGAAAATGATCAATGGGTACTATAATACATCATTTTTGATAAAAAAAAATTTGCTTGAACTATCACACATATTCAAATTCCAATAAGACACAATGTGGTAGATAAAAGCAACGGTAGTAGAACAAAAAAAGCATGGTAGGACTTCTAAGAAGGATAATATTAAATCAGCAATAGCTGTCATAATGTTTTCTTCAAAACAGCTGTTCATATCATCAGGTATGATATAGTCAAGCAAAACAAGATCACACCATTTCAACTGATGATTTAAAACTTTGAAAGACTTCGAAGCTATGAGATGGGGCCTCATGTTTACCATAAAGTCTTATATACTCTTATCAAATCTCATATTAGGGAGATTATATGGTATTTACCCTTGTGAGTTTGGTTTATTTCACTTAAGAGAATGCTCTCAAGTCATGTCCATTTATTTATAAATATCTCGATGTGATCATTCTTTATAGCTGAGTAGCACTCCATTGTATACAAATGCCACAACTTTTTATCCATTCCTCAGTTGATGGGCACTTAGGTTGTTTCCAAGATCTGGCTACCATAAATTGAGCTGCTATAAACATGGCTGCACATATATCACTGTGGTATGATGTTTTCAGTTCTTCTGGAAATATGCCTAAAAGTGGAATAGCTGGATCAAATGGGACTTCCATACCCAGCTTTCTGAGGAATCTCCAGACTGACCTCCACAGTGGCTGCACCAGTCTACACTTCCACCAACAAAGCAGAAGAGTTCCTTTTTCCCCACAGCCTCTCCAACACTTGTTGTTGGTAGTGTTTTCTATCTTGGCCATTCTTTCTGGAGTGAGATGGAATCTCAGTGTGGTTTTAATTTGCATTTCTCTCATGACTAATGAGGATGAACGTTTTTTCATCTATTTATTTGCCATTCGTATTTCTTCATCTGAGAACTGTGTATTCATTGCAGATGCCCATTTTTGGATTGGGTCTTTGAATTTCGAGGGTCTGATTTTTTTAAATTCTTTATAAGTTCTAGACAGAAGTCCTTTGTCTGAGGCGCTGTCCGCGAAGATTTTTTCCTAATTTGTGGGTTTTCTATTGACTCTGCTGGAAACCTCTTTTGACATGCAGAAACTCTTTAATAAGATGTGGTCCTAGTTATTGATTCTGGGAAGTACTTCCCATGTACTTTGGTTCTTGTTCATGAATTCTCTTCCTACCCCTATATCTTTGAGGTTTTTACCTACTTTGTCTTCCAGCAGTTTTAGTGTTCCTGTTTTAATACTTAGATCTCTGATCCATTTAGATTTTAGTTTAGTGTAGTGATAGACATGGGTCTAGTTTTAGTCTTCTGCATATGGACAGCCAATTTTTCCAGCACCATTTGTTAAAGAGACTGTCATTCTTCCAGTGAGCATGTTTGGCCCCTTTATCAGAGATGAGTGGTTGAGTGAGTTTGCAGTTGTGGTTGTATCTTCCAATTTTTCCACTGATCCTCGGGTCTATTTCTATTCCAGTACCATACTGACTTTATCACTGTAGCTTTGTAGTATAATTTTAAGTCGGGGATTCTGATGCCTCCTGCCTTGCCTTTGTTGCTTAGAATTGCCTTTGCTATTCTAGGTCTCTTCTGGTTCCAGATGAATGTTAGGAGTGATTTCTCTAGATCTATGAGGTATGTTAGTGGTATTTTGATTGGGATGGCATTGAATCTGTATAGTAATTTTGGGAGAATGGCCATTTTCACAATGTTTGTTCTTCCTATCCATGAACAGGGTATGTCTTTCCATTTTCTGAGGTCCTCTTCGCTTTCCTTTTTCAGGGTATTATAATTTTCCCTGTATAGCTCTTTTCCTTCTTTTGTGAGATTAATTCCTAGGTATTTCATTTTTTTGGATGCTAGTGTAAAGGGTGTAGTTTCTCTTATTGCTCTCTCAGTACTTTTGTTGTTAGTGTATAGAAATGCTATTGATTTTTGTGTATTGACTTTGTATCTGGCTACCTTGCTGAATTTGTTAATTATATC
>PVJX010019698.1:0-34501 GCA_004027295.1 Dolichotis patagonum | reverse complement strand
TTTTTTGGGTCTTCTATATAGAGTATCATGTCATCTGCAAATAGTGATAATTTAACTTCTTCCTTTCCTATCTTTATTCCTTTTATTTCTCTCTCTTGTCTGATTGCCCTGGCTAGTGTTTCCAGAACTATATTGAAAAGGAGTGGTGATAGTGGACATCCTTGTCTTGTTCCTGATTTTAAAGTGAAAGCTTTCAGTTTTTGTCCATTTAGTATAATATTGACTGTGGGTTTGTCATAGATGGTCTCCTAGGTATTTTTAAGAGCTCTTTCCTTTAATGATTTCTAGCTGCAATTCAGTCTTCAAGGTCTGAAAATCTGTCTTCAGTTTTGTTCAAATGGTTTTGCTAGCTTTCAATGGAATTTTTAATTTCCTGGCTATCTCTTTGAATATGTTTCATACATTCTAATTCTTTCCTATATTGTTTATTCAAGGTTTCCATCATTTTCCTGTGCTCTTCTCTTTTTTATTTATGTCTTCTTTAGATATTCTCAGCAATTCTTTCATTATGGTTGTCATTTCATTTTTTACCTGAGAGATTATTTGTGATCTGATATCCTATACAGCTTTACAGAGTTGTTTCTTTACTTTAATTGCTATTATTTCAGAAATTTCAGGTGTGTGACTTCCATATCTTAGGTTGATGTCTCCTTGGCTTGTTTTAGGTAAGCTGGAGGTCTGAGACTGCATTTTGCTCCTTTGTGTTGACGTTTTCTGTTTCAGTAATTTTTAGTTTTCTGTGATGATGCTTGTGAGTTTTGGTGATAGGTAGCACTATCACCAGTATCAAGGCCTCTCTAGGAAAAGTCTGTTCTTCAGTGATATCTTCTGTGTATAGAAGATTCTTGGTTTGTGTCCATCCCAAAATTCTACCTTCTAAATTGAGAGTGGAATGAATGCTCGTTTCTGTTTGACTCAGTTCCTGTCTTTTGGTGTAGGGCTGTGGTGAGGTTTTTACCCAGAGCTTCCCAATATTGTTACACAAGGGAAAATAACAGATTAAAACAGATATCCTAGGTGCAGTAGTACAATTAATAATAATAATAATTGTGCATCAAGCACAATTTAGAAAATGGTAAATTATGGGAACTATTGATTTTGTACTTTAGACCATAGCAAAGTCTATAGTTATATAGCAGCACCAATTGTAAATTATGGGTTTGTATGCAATGTGTTTCCCTTGTTACAGTGTATTTACCAAGGATTTATCCAAATGAAGTGGTTGCTGAGTAGTGGGTACTTCCTGGGATGACTGAACATCCTGCTATATAGAGAATTGGTCTGGCACTTGGGTTTCTCTGAGCTGATGTACCCAGGATGGTGAAGAGACACCATCCTGGGGTTTCTGTCCTCCTGCATGGCTCACTGGGCTGTTCCTTTTTCAAGTGACTGAATCCAGTATGAAAGCTTTAAAAAGGATTAATATACAGACTGCTCTCCAGCAATTCTCCTATTCTAGACTGCTACCTTGAACTTCATAGTTATAATCCGTTTAATTATTCACTGAATTAATGAAAAACTTTCTCCTCCTATGCTTACTTTTTCATAATACTTCCCTTTCCAGTGATTGGGTCCAGTAATGTGAAGGCAGAAATGACAAAAAAAGAATATGTCTCATGGAGAATAGCAGGATATTTGATCCAAAAATAGTTATATTATTAAACTATAAACTGCAACCATGATAAATATAATATACTCAAATTAGAGACTAAGATTCATTTATATAAAGAACCTAAAGAATTTGAACTCATCAAAGTAGAGTAGGTGCTGTGTTGGTAGTATTGGAGATATTAGTCAAAATATAACAAAACTTTAGCTCAGAGGAATAAAATAAGATAATAAAAGACAATAAAATTTTAGCTCAAAATACCTATTGTGAAAACTGGAAACTGTAATTAATAACAATAAATTGTGTATTTGAAAATGTCATAGACTAGGTTTTAAGGAAAAAAATAATGACAGGTGTGTGAGGCAATACACGTTAGTAAGTTTGAACCACACCATACTGTATATATATATATATATATATCTCAAAGGAACGTCTTGTCCATGATAAATATATGTGATTTATTTTGCCTATTAAAAAAGACTGGAATTGACAGATTGGAAAAAATTGCAATAACTGTATACTGCCTCCAAGAATTGAAATTTAAATGTGAATATACAAACCAAAATTAAAATAATACAAATGATACACTGTATAAAATTTATCAAAAGAAACTACAGTAGCTATATTTATATCAAATATAGCTACAGATAAATAATACCAAGAATCATTTCATAATGACAAAAGTATCAGCTGTCAAGAGGATATAATGATCTTAAACATATACCTGCACAATAACAAAATCTTAAAATATACTAAGCAAAACCTGATAGAATTTCTTTCATAAATAAATTACAATTATAGTTAGAATTAACATCTCTCCTAATAACTAATGGAAGAAGTGTACAGATATCAGTAAATGATTTTTCACAACACAACCACAAACTCGAAGTAATCAGTAATAGTACATGTTCAACTGAAGAACAGAAAAATATACTTTTATTTCAATAGTACATGGTAAATTCACAAAGATACGACATACTTTTAATCACAAAGCAAATCTTAATATTAAGTGCAAAAATTTAAAATGGGATATATATTCTCTGATTACAGTGAAAATGATTTGCAAATTGTTAACATAAAAATATGTGGAAAAAAACTTAATGCTTAGAAACTAAAAAAGCATACTTGTGAATAGCCTGTGGGTTAAGGATAAATTAAACGGGAAATAAAAATAATTGTGAGCTAAGTAAAAGACAGATATCACAATTTTGCGGATGAATAGAATTAGCAAATTAATAGTACTCAGTGCATATAGCAGAAACAAATAAGCTCTCAAATTAATTACCTCATTTAAAATTGAATAAATAGAATCAGAGGAAATATTAAATAACAAGTAGCAAAAGACAAATATCAGAATACAGGTCAAAGAAATCAAAAGTAGAAAACAATGGAGGAAAATAAAAGCAGAATATAGTCCTTTGAGATCAGAAAAATTGAAAACCTTTAGATGAGCAGAATGAACAAAATAAAAGAGTGAGGACAGCTCATCATAATTCATAATGAGAAAAGCAATCTCAGTAAAGATATTGACAGTAAAAAGGAAATTATTTTACCTTGTTTGTACATGTCTGTAGTATATAATGTTTACATTTCTTATGGGAGTTGGTACTTGTGCATAATACATCTTAATTCATTTTTCAATCTCTTTTCCTTTTCCTTTCTTCCTCTTCACTTGTCTCTTTTTCTTCCTTTATTTTGTGTGTTTACACGTTTGTAGAACATAACATTTACATTTCTTGCGTGGAGTTGATAAATGTACATCACGCATCCCAGTTCCTTTTATTTTTTACTTACTCTATCCTCTCTCTTCTTGTATTTGTTGACCCATTCCTCTTTAAGAAAAATCTACCTCTTTACCTTCTATAATCTATCTTTTATTTGCTCTTTTCTTTTACTCTGGGTTTCTTATGTAAAAGAAAACATGATATTTAAGCAGATGTGTCTGACATTTTATTTAAACTTAATTTCTTAAGATGCTTCATTTTTCTACAAATGATTCAAGTCTTTCTGTCTTTAAGACAATAGTACTCTGTTGTGTGTAAATATCACATTTTCTTTATTCATTCATCTGTTGATGGGCATATAGGCTGCTTCCAAGATTTAGCTGTTATTAAGTATGCTGTTATAAACATGGGTATGCATGTATCACTGTAATATGAGCTTTAAATCTTCAGGAGGATGACTAGAAGGCGATATCTGGGTTAAAGAATTTCCAATTTCAAATTTTTAAGGAATCTGTGCTGTTTTCCATAATTCTGTACCAGTTTACATTCCCACCAACAATATAGAATGGTTCACTTTCCTCTGCAGCCTCTCCAGTATTTGCTAATATTGGATTTCTTGATGGCTTTTTCTTCTGGAGTAAGATGAAATCTCAGTTTTGTTTTAATTTGTATTTCTGTAATGGATAGCAATGTTGAACATTTCTTCACATGTTTATTGATCATTTGTACTATTGTAATGTGTATTCATTTCACTTGAGTTTTATTTTGGGAAAGTACAGTTTCTTGAATTCTTCACAGATTCTAGATATGAGTCCTCTCTACGAGGAGTCACTTGGAAAAATTTTTCTCATTCTGTAGGTTGCATTTTCACTTTGTTGTTTTTTTTTCCTGTGCAGAAGTCTTTTAATTTGATTTGATTCTGTTTGCTGATTCTTGGAACTATTTCCTTTGCAACTGGGGTTCTGTTCAGAAAGGACTTGCCTACATCTATCACTTTAAGAAGTTTACTTATTTGTCTTTTAGAGGTTAAATGTTTTTGATCTGCACTTGTTCTTAGCCAAAAAGCTGAGAAGTGATGCGTGTTTTTTATTTAATATTTAGTTCATTGATCCACTGTGATTTTAGCTTAGTGCATATAACAGACATTGATTGAGACTGATTATTCTGCATGTAGAAAGCTAGTTTTCTCAAAATCATTTATTAAAGAGGCTCTTTCTTCTAGTATGTGTTTTTGACCTCTTTGCCAAAACTCAAATATTTGAATGTATTTGGGGTTGTTTCTTCATCCTCTATTCTGCTCTATTGATTCTCATAGTGGTTTTTGTACCAGTTTTTATTACAGTAGCTTTGTGATATAACCTAAGGTCTGGGATGGTGATGCCTTCTGTTTTCTTTTTCTTGCTTTCTTTCTTTTTCTTTTTTCTTCCTTAATTTTTTCTTTTCTTTTTTTTAATTTTAAAAAGGGTAAAATTAAACACAACAAAACAGAACAAAACAGAACACTAGAAAGCAATATAAGAGACATATTTCAAAGCAAGACAATCAGAGATCTTCACTACCTATAATATTGTCTCTTGTTTTCTTCCAAATAGTTGCCCATATCTTCACATACAAAGAATTTACATGGAACAACATAGTATGGAATTGATCTGAACAGGATGAAGAAGGTGTTTTAGGTCTTCAAGACCAGACAATAGGGAAGCCAACAATGGCTGTCATAGTGTCTCTCATTCTCTTAAAAACAGGTGTCCATACCTTCATGTATGTTGAACTTAAACAAAAAAAAAACAGGCTAAAATCACTCTGAGCAAAGAATAATAGTATTGCTGGATTTCACTTCATGATGCTACAGAATCAGCACTGGGTACCTTAGTGTCTCTTTTTCTTAAAAGCAGTTGTTAATGTCATCATGCATTATATAATCAGTTCTCCACACTTGATCTTAGCCAAAAGGCCGAGAAGCGATATATAATCAGTTCTCATAAACTGTTTATAGGTTCTACACATGTATGAGTCTCTACATGTATTTCTATCTTTCCTGTATTAGAGGGAAAAACAAAACATAGCAAGACAAAGCAAAACAAATTGTTATAAAAAACATGAAATGAAAAAGTCATATAAAACCATAGTCCAAGGTGATCTATAATGGTTACTGTGCTATCTCTTGTTATTTTCAATAGAATTGTCCATATCATCAGGCTTAGTATAATTGAATACAGCAGTACATAACAATATTAATAAAATCAAAACATTGTAGACAGTATAAAACTTCAAAAGCAGGTAATAATCAATCCAGAGTGGGTATCCTAGTGAATCTTGTCAACTTCAGTGTAGTTGACTACACTCTCAGACTTGATACTATCAACCATAACAGATTTGAATAAAATCTGTCAATACAAAGCAGCAATCTAACAAACCAGATTCAATTAAGATCAGTCATGATAAAACAGTGTAAGTTATACAGAGCTTCAGATTAAGTTAATAGGAAATTAAGGATGATTACCATACTATATCCTGCTATTTTCAGGATAGCTGTCTGTGCCCTCAAATCTAATACAAGTGGACAAACTGGAACAGAATATAATCCATCTAAACAGAGCAGTGTGAGTAATGTAGGCTTTAAATCCTGATACACTATTAACAATAACCTCTGCTTTTTTTAGACTATTCCTCCCCTTTCACTCCCACAGGGTGCTGTGCATTTTGGGTCCCTCTAAACCCCTCAGTTTTTAGATTGGGGGGGCAACCTGCTATTGACCTAAGTGGTTCCGAACCTTCTCACTCCTGGACTTGATCTCCAGTTATATTCCTTTACCTACAAAAGCCTCAAGGTTTTCCTTCATTATAGCTGAGTAGTTCTCTACGTCATATAAGTATCCTGTCTTTCCAACCTATCTGCAAGTGCTGGTCGCATTGCCCCCATTTCTCTCTGGTTCCTTGTCACATAGAGCACTGTTTTCTCATATTTGATTTTCAGTCCATTAACACTTTTTCAGGTTAATTATATTTCCTATACAGAGCATCTCAGTAGATCCCACCTCCTGATCTGCTCTGCCTGTATTTTTTTTTTTTTAGTGTATCAAGGCCATCTATGTTAGAGGTTATAGCCATATTCTCTGCCTCATTTCTGCTATGCTATTTTTCTGCCATTGGTTGTCTTCTTTTTTCCTTCATTCCACTGTCTTCCCTGTTCATTGAGGCCTCTCTACTATTGTTCCTGAAATCCTGGTATTTTTTTTTCTCTCTCTCTAGAATGTCCTTCAGTATTCTCTGTAGGGTTGGATTGGTGGTCACAAATTCCCCCAGTTCCTCTTTGTCATGGGACCATCTTGTTTCTCCATTAATTTGTAGAGATAGTTTTGCAGGGTACATCAATCTGGGCTGGAGGTTATTTTCTTTCAGGGCTTGGAATACTTTGCTCCAAGCTCTTCTTGATTTGATGCTCTTTGTTGAGAAGTCTGCCATGATTTTGATGGGTTTTCCTTTATCTATTTCTTTTCTCTGACAGCTTTTAATATTCTGTTCTTATACTGAATTTCTGGGATCTGGATTATTATATGTCTGGATGTATCTCTGTTTTGGTTGTAGGTGGCTGGAGTACTGTATGCCTCATACATTTCCTTTTCCTATGCTTGGGAAGTTTTCCTTAATTATTTCTGTCAATAGCCTTTGTAATTCCTTTGTTTTGACTCCTGCTTCTTCACTCACATGTTTTATTCTTAGGTTACAGATTCTCTTGTCATCTTCTAGCCTTTGTATTGTCACTGCCTGTTTCCTTGTTATTTTCAAGAAATCTTTCCTTTCATGATCACACATTGCAAACCTGTCTTCAAGTTTTGATAGTCTATCCTTAGTGTCTTTCAACCAAGATTTCCTGGTAATCTCTTCGAATCTGCTTCATGTATTCTAGGTTTTCTTTATATTCCTCATCAAACATTTTTCTTTTTTTGTATTTCTCCATTCTTCTGTCTATGTTTTCTTGAGAGGTGTATGGCATTTCTTTTATTAATCTACTTATATCTCACTCTGCTTGAATTAATATTTCAGTTTTGAGCTCATCTACAAGGTCCTGAAGATATCTCTATGTCCACTGATGCTGTGTTTGATATTGCATGTTTGCTGCCCTCAATCTCTCCTGGATCAATATTCTCAGGGTTGGGAGCTGGGGTCTTTTTCTTATTTCTTTTTCTTGTCATGTTTTTGGTTTTTTCCATACACGTATATGGTGAAGTTCCCAGCCCCTTTCCTTGCTGGTTTTGATTCTTCTGGAGCATGCTGGCTAGTGGTTTCTGCATTCTCCAGTTTGCTGTTGGTCACTGAGGTTCAAGCAGGGGCAGTGTATGCTGGCCCTTCCCTCCCAGGCCAGTCAACCTTTGGGGGCCTTTACTGCATTAGTGTGTGCTGCATGGAGGGAATCGGTTTGGGGTGACTTGTTGGGTCCTGACCTGGGGTGTGACCCAGGCCAAGCAGATCCCACCAATCTGCTCTGGGAGGGGAGCAACCAACTGAAGTCACTGCCATTCCTATTTTGGGCCTGTCCTGCCTGATTCCAACATGTTGTCCAGTTGGTCGTCCCTTTCCCATGGGAGGGTCTTATTCCCAGCATTCACCACGGGTTAATGCAGGTCCCTTGCTGGCTCCGTTCTCCATTGGGCTTGCTGACCTCTGACTTCAGCACGGCAGCATGATTTCACTGTGGCTCCGGGTGAGTTGCCCATGGGGCGGCTCAGGCCTGTTGCAGTGGTGCGAATTCAGGCATCTCAGTGGGAGCACTGTGACCACTAATCTTAGCTTTTCTAATGGTAACCCCAGGACTGTGTGTCTGACCAGCTCTTTTCTTCAGTTTCTTTCTGGGTTGAGAGAGTGCATCTCCCTCAGTCCATACCTCTCCAGGATGTTTTATTCCAGCATCTTAGCTGTCTCTCTCAGGGATGCTCCATATCCTGCTGCTTATTGGTCCAACATTTTTAGATCCTCTCTTCCCTTTTCTTTCTTTCTTTCTTTCTTTCTTTCTTTCTTTCTTTCTTTCTTTCTTCTTTCTTTCTTTCTTTCTTTCTTTCTTTCTTTCTTTCTTTCTTTCAGAGACAGGTTCTCACTATGCAGTTCAGGCTGGCCTTGAACTGACTTTGTAGCGCAGGTTGGTCTCAAACTTACAACAACCCTCCTGCTTCATCCTTCTGAGTGCTGGGATTACGGGCATGGATCACCATGCCTGGCTTATTTTCTTCTTTCTAAACAGGGTTGATTTTGCTATTCTGGGTCTTTTCTGGTTCTATATGGATTTAGGATTATTTTCTCTAGTTTTGTAAAGAATGCTGTTGGAGTTGTATTGAATCTGTATATCCATTTTGGAAGAATAGCCATTTAAACTATTCTGCCTATCCATGAAGGATGAATATCTTTTCAGTTTTGATGTTCTATTGAATTTCCTTTTCCAGAATGTTGTAATTTTTGTTGTAGAGATATTTCACTTCTTTGATTAATTCTTAAGTATTTAATTTTTCGTGGTGCTATTATGAATAGTATTTTTCACAAAATTTCTTTCTCAGTGGGTTCATCATTAGTATACAGGAACAGTACTGATTTTTTGTGCTTATTTTGTATCCTGCTACTTTACTGAATTTGGTTATTAATTCTAAGTATCCTTCTCTGGATTTTGGGATCTTCTATGTAGAGGATCATGTCATGTGCAAATAATGACTTTTTCCTTTCTTATACATAGCTGTTTTATTTTATTCTCTTGCTTAATTACTAATTACATTATGTTTCAAATACTATTTTGAACAAGAGTAGTAATAGAGGACACCCTTGTCTTGTTTCTGATTTCAGGGGGAGAGCTTTCAACATTTCTCCATTCAAATTGATGTTGGCAGGAGGTTTGTCATAAATAACTTTTATTGGATTTAGATAGGTACATATACCTGTATTTTTTTCAGTATTTTTATCATGAAAGGATGTTGGATTTTGTCGAAGGCTTTTTCAAGTGTATTTATTGAGCTGATCATGTGATTTTTGCCTTTGCTTTTCTTTGTGATTTTTATTGATTTGCATATGTGGGACCTTACTTGCATCCCTGGGATGAAGCTTACTTGGCATGATACATGATCCATTTGATAATTAATTGCATTCTGTTTGCCAGTATCTTGTTGAAGATTTTTATATCTACATTAATTAAACAGATTGGTCTATAGTTCTGTCTGTCTCGGTCTCAGTTTCTCTCTCTCTCGTCTCTCTCTTGTCTGGTTTTAGAATCAGGGCAATGGTAGGCCTTACGAATGACACTGAGGGTACTCCTTCCCTTTTGATTACATTAAAAAGCTTGAGTAATGTCAGTGTTTGGATTCACTATTGTTTCTGTATAATTCAGCAGTGAACCTGTCCAGACCTGGAATTGTATTTGTTTGTAATTTATTTATTGCAACGTCAATTTCATTGCCTATTATTGGATTATTCAGGGTTTCAAAACCTTGTTTTAATTTTTATAATTCATATGTCTCTAGAGCCTACCTATTTCTTATGAGTTTTCAACTTTATTGGCATATAATTTTTGAAGTACTTGTCAATCATTTTATTTCAGCAGTCTGTTGTGATTTCATCTTTTTTATACCTATTTGCATTGATTTGTGTCTTTTCTTAGCATTTTTGGTTTTATTGGCTAAGAATTTGTCTATTTTGTTTATTTTTTCAAAAGACCAACTCTTAAATTGATTCACATGTTACACACACACTCACACACACACACACACTTTTTTTGTATCAAATTCATTGATTTCTGTTCTCATCTTGATAATTTCCTTTCTTATACTAGGTTTGGGTTTGGATTGTTCTTGTTTTTATAGAACCTTGAGATGCATTGTTAGGTTGTTTATTTGGGCTCGCTCTGTTTTTGTGATGTGGGCTTTCACATAATAAACTTCCCTCTTAGGACTGCTTTTATTATATCCCATATGTTCTGGTATGTTATACTGGTAAATAGTGAGGAAATTGATGAAGAAATCTGCCAATAAATTTGAGCCCTTAGATTAAATGGAAAAAGTTTTTGAATGAAGCAAATTATTTGTCTACCTAAGAAGAAATAAGTAGCACTGTATCTATTAAAGAAATTGACTTTTTTGCTAAGTGTACTCACATGAACAAAACTGTAAGGACAAATTGTTTTCCCACAAGAAATTAATATGCTTACCCTTTGATCTAACATCACAGGCTCTAGATATGTGAGAATAAATGTTTACTGTCTAAACCACCCCTTATGATATCTTGCTGGAGCACAGCATACTAATTAATACTATCCTTTATTATTATTGTTGTTTTCTGTAAAAAGAGATTTTTAATTTTGCTTGAATTCCTTGATATGTTATTGTTTATATTGCTTTTATAAACACAATATTTCAAATCATATATAATTGGGCAATTGGGTAATTGCTTATAATGGTTTTAATATTATAGATTTTTTCAGTTGGTTAACTGATTATGTAATTTTGGATTTTTATGTCTTTATAGATACTTGCCCCCAATTCTTCCATCTCATTACTTTTTATTTCATTTTTGTGTTAGTCAAGAGCACTATAATATATTAATCATTAGAAATAATGTGGATTAAAACAGCAGGCATCTTTGTATTATTCTTTTTGTGGGGAGAGTATTAGGAATCAAACTCAGGACCTTGTGTTTGCTAGACAGTCACTTGTGCTGCTGAGCTGCATCCCCAAACCTGTATTATTCTTAATGCATTGAACCCACCCAAATTTCAATTCCTCATTAAAGTTTCTTCATTGATATAGGTATTTGTATATCTCATTTTGGTAGGTAGCCTCTAAGGTGGTCTCCAATAATTTTTCCATTCTAGTACAGTATTACCTCAGTTCAGGAACACTTGTGTTTGTGAACAATTCCGTTTCCATAGAAACAATTGACAAAATTTTGGCTCTGTTCTCAAACACCACATCAAGCGATCAATAGGACCATGGACATCTTTCCCACACAAACACAAATGTAACCATCTCCCCCAGAATTGTGGAAGGGATTGAGTTTTTGAACTGAGGCACAATAGTAGTTATCTGCTACTGTGCCTTTTCCCTGAGGCAGCTTATTTACTCACTTTTAATAAATACAATATGGCAGAAGTAACGGGGTATCATTTTTAAGATTAAGTATGAAAAGGTCTCTAGGGTGAACTCTTTCATTTGTTCCTGGGAAATCAACTATTGTATTATGACATGAGGCAGCCCTATGGAGAGGTCCTGTGAGTGACCTGGGAAGTAGGTCATCTGTGCTGACTCAAAAGTTAAGTGAATAAGCTCAGGGGCGTTCTTCTGAGGCCTTTTGACATCCATGTGAGGTGAACTTGGAAGCAGAACCTCCCTTGATGGAACTTTGAGGTGGTTTCATCAGTCAACATCTTGATAGCAGTCTTTGAGAAACTCTGGTGTAGAAATACCAAGCTGGGCTTCATTAACGTTTTTGGATTCACAGAAAGTACAATAAAAATTGTTCTAAGCTATCAAGTTTTTGGATAATCACCTAAGCACCAATGGGTAATTAACAAGCATATTTAACTAGTTTTTAAGAAAATTTTCTGCTGTCCTTACACTGCCAAGTATTTCTAAAATCATTGTTTGGAAAAAACCATGTTTTCCTTTTCTTAACATGGTACAATTCATTGTTACACCTTGGATACTGAAACATACTTTGCTGAAATATACTCTGCTTGATCATAACATACTTTAAAATTTTAGTTAGTTAATGTTTTATACAGATGTTTCTCTTATGCATATATAAGTTAAATGATTTCATTATTTTTCTTGTTCACATTGCCTTATCAGTAAGCCCTCTAAATGAACTGGTTACCTTTTGGTTTTGCTTTCATTTACTTAACAAAATGAAAAAAAAAAAGTCTGTAGGATAAGAATTAGGTATTTTTTCTTTATCAAATTCTAACTATGATAGAATTAACATATGAAGCTATTTATATATAAATATTTGAGAATAAGGAGATATTGGCTAGCATTTTAATATCTAGAATAGTAGCCTGTTAAGTGCTGGCCTTTGATCTTTTCTCAGTTTTGTCAATTTACATTTTTCTAGGATAAATATACCCATATTACATAGATTCACAAACTTTTAATGAAGTTATCCTACTACTTGAATATTTTAAAACTTTTTTTTTTTTTTTGGTGCTGAGGATTGAACCCACAACCTGGCGCTTGCCAGGTAGGTGCTTATGCCACTGATCTAAGTCCCTAGCCTCTGTGTCATTTCTTGTTTATGTATTGCAATTTTTGCTTACATTTTTATCTTTTTTCTCTATCAGTCCTATCAATCCTTCCAAAGTCTTTCTTACTTATTTCACCATCAACTACTTTTGTTCCTTTTTATTTGTTGTACATTTGACTTAGGTTCATATTGTGGCAACTAAGCTTTAGTCTAACGTAAATCCAGGGTTGTGAAAGGATGTATAAACATGATTAAAAATCTGAAGATCTTTAAGCTGCCTGACTAGCAATGCCAGTATAATTGTTGAAAATAAGGGCTACATGGAACTCTCTTCTGTGAGTTGTACTGCAGAGCTCTACACTGGGTAGTCTCTTTGGCATGGGATTGTGGGCGAGGGCCAGGTGTACTGAGCAGGCATGAAAAGAGAGCTTTATGCCGTAAACATGCTTGTGCGATACCCTGGGTGATCAAATTCTTTAAATGAGGCAGTTAGCACTTAGACACAGAAAAGAATCTTTAATAGAATATAAAAACAGTATTTAGTAGGTTTCTTCTCAGGATTAACTTTAATGAGAATTTTAAAATGTATGTATTAAAGGAGCAAATTAATGGTGTGAGCTGCAACAGTTATGTTTGTGGATGAACTATGATAGTTTATTCTCATTTTTTATTTAAACACTCTTTTGATGTATTTTGATGTTATTTAGGATGTGATGTGTGATTTTGAAAATATGTATGTGATTGCAACTTCTCCCTTGTGAATCAATAGTAATACGTTAAATCAGAAAATAGTTTTTCTTTAGAGCTTGACCATTCTAGGGAAATTTATGAGCATTTATTTTGATGGTTTACTTGCAAGTTGTCTAAGCAAATTCAAAATAGTGCATTGAAGGCATTTTCACATTTGATATCTGTTAAATGTCATTTACAATTGTGTATTCTTTCACAGAATTTTTCCTACTATCTTGGAAGAGAGATAAATAAGATTTGCCCCCTGCTACTTATTTTTTCTTCTATTTGGCCCAAGGAACACTGAAATATATTTTTGGCACCATATATAGACAAATTTATTATTTTTTTATTCATCAGTTCCATTGTATGTCTACATTTGTTAGGCATTTCCTTTTTTACTATTACATTTAGTTTGGCAGTGAGAAGATATGTTTATCTTTAATCCACATAACTTTTTAAAATATAACATATCTCTTAACCCTTACCTCTGAAGGTAAGTGGTAAACTGTACAGTCATGCTTTTTCATCTACGTGTGAAGTATTTATACTAAATATGCATGTCATATATAATATATGCATAGCTGAAAGCAAAAACTGCCATAGTGTCAGAAGGAAATCATTTAAACACCTTATTTCATAAAACATCTAAAACACTACAAAGAGTAATTCTAATGCAAAATGACATAAATATTAAGTTGGCAAAGCTTATAGAGTCATAGTTTTATATAAATAGATGGTAGATGGACAAACAGGTAAGCATTGATGTAGATGTAGATAAAATTTTATTTTGGTAGATCTTTATGCCTCATGATATACACATAATGTATAAGAAGGGAAGGAGGACTAAATATTTACATGTCTACATTTATTTTTTTCTATTGTTATTGAATGTATTGGTTTCATTGCTGCAGTGTTCTTATACCCTTATGAATTTTTCAATACTTTGACCCAGTGTGGTTCAGTCTCAATGTGATAAGATGGGGATAAAAAATATTTAGAAATGGAGGAACTGCTCTTCTGTGAGGCCTAGCTAATAAACCAAGAAAAATTGGGGGTAAGAAGGGAATCAAAGATTATAATACATTTAATAAGAATAACTTCTCTTATTTGTAAAGTTCTTAATAGATTTCACTCTCATTAGTAACAACTGATACTGCAGATCTCAGAAAAAGCGTTTCATAGAGGAACCCTGGTTAATAAGAATTTAGAGATGAATGAATGGGTAAAAAAACAAGGCAAAGAAAAAGGCGTGTGTGTGTGTGTGTGTGTAACTGAGAACTGAACCCAGGACTTTGCACATGCTGGCAAAGAGTCTACCACGGAACTGTATTCCCAAATCTTTTAAAATTTTTATTTCAGATAGGGTTTCATTAAGTTGCCTTGTCTGACCTTACACTTCCAATCTTCCTGCTTCAGCCTCTCAAACATGTGGGATTATAGCTGTGCACCATCACTCCTGGCAGGTCTCTTCTTTGGAAACGGTTGTAATTAAAGGAACACGAAGGAACAAATATGGATGGAGGACCAATAGAAGTATTTTATGGTATTACATTTTGATTCACTGAAACATGTTAGGAGTGGAGGAGAATTGTATAAATGAGAAACTGAAGGCCTAAAAATACATGAGATACAGCTAATAGAATAAAGCAAGGGAAGAAAAAGGCTGTGCTTTGTAATAGAGCAAGAAAAAAACCCAAGAAAAATAATCAACATGAAGAAATAATTACTGCTAATAATACACATATTAAATATGTTCACTTTGCAAGATTCTTTAATTATTGTGATGAAGTTTTTTTCTGTGAGAGAATATTTAAAGAAATGTAAAGCCTGTAAAAACAGGATAGATTTGTGATGGATGTAGGAAATAGAATAGGAATTAAATAAGAGAGTTAAGTATTAATCTGATATAAGAGTAAAATGGACACAGTTTTGTGAATTTCACAGCAATGCCTGACTGAGAGGGAAAAAAATAAAAAGCTTAGGTACCATGCCATATCATTTACTCAACATTGGAGAAAACATGAACCACAGAGAATATAAAAATATAGTAAAACTAGAACTACTTAGTTAGTTTGATTTTTAATCTTTGGCACATGTTAATTCTTCAGTGAATTAAACTTAGCCAAGTTTATTCAGGGAAAAAAACATTGAGTAGAATTCTGGATTAAAGTTAGTTCAGAATACCTGCCACACCACATGACCACGTTATCTTTATAGCCAGAGAAGAGGAAATGATACACAGAAACAGGCTGATTGGCTATAGCTGACATGTGTCTTTTATAAATATGATGTGCTGCTGCTTTTCCTAGTGTGCATTGTTTGACTAGTTGGCAGCCAGTGACTGACTGATGTTGAACCCTATGATCTACGGTAAGTTGGTTGCTTGGTTACAAGAGTATATTCTTAGGCTAAGTTGCAATATTATGGTCCAAATTTTATTACCTATGTGCAGAAAAAGAAATAAATCAAGCCTAGAAATTTAACAGATGTAAGAGTTAAAGTTTTTTAAAAAAATTAACCATTGCGACCTAGCCACTCAGAGAAGATTTTGACTTCTTAAAATGTTCCACAGAAACCTGTTATGATCTAATACTTCAGGCAGTGAACCCTGAGCAATGACAAGTCTTGGATCCCAGCCCTGCACTGTGGCTTGAAAAGAGCTTGTGTTTAGTTGGTCATGAAGGCTGATTCGGAGAGCTTTTTACTAATGAAGATTCTCTACATCTTGGACTCTGGCTATATTACCCACCACTGAAGAGATTGTTTTTCCCCATCTCTGATGGTTGGTGCACAGTGCTTACCAAATAGCAAACCTGTTGTGTGGTCCCACGATCATGACAGAAATGGAGCTGATATTGTAAGTGCAGAGGATGAAAGTGGAGTCAGTGTCTGGCACCTCATATGCTGTGCTTCCTTGATCTTGTTTAAAGATTCTAGAGCCCAAGGGTTGTGAACCACACCAAAGGTCAGAGGGCTGGATCTGATAGACCTCCATGCTCTATCACAGAGTGTGATGAGTCATCTGGGCCTGCCCACCTGCCACCAAATTCCACCTTCTTGTGTTTGCCTCAGTGCACGCTGTTCTGTCCCTCTGGTAATGTTTGTGTAGTTACTAGACATTTCTGATAACCAGATAGCCTGGAGACATCATCGCTAGCATGGTAAGGAACAGAGTGTAATGATGGATAATCAGAGATAAGGACATAAATGAGAAAACCAAAGGGAACTGATAAATTTTACAGTACAAAGATATTAACACATGAGGAATGATAGGAAAACAATGTGTGAGAGAGGGATTGTGATCAGAGGTAATAATGTCATGATTTGAGTTTATACATGACAGCATTTGTGGACTATGACAAGGTTTAAATCAAAGAGTTGAGAAGCAATGAGAAGACATTATTATAATTTTTTTTTACAAAATCTGAACAATTTAATAGATTAAAAGCCAAATGACAATTTATCCCCTGCAAAGTTAATTCTGATACATATTTTTTCCTGTGTGGGTTTTTCAGTACTGAGGATTAAACTTAGGACCTTTTCTCTCAGCTACATCCCCAGCCTTTTGTATTTTGAGATGCGGTTTGCTAAATATTTTAGTTACCTATGCTGGGCTCCAACCTGAGATCCTCCCCCATCAGCCTCCCAGAGTTCTGGGATTATAGGCACTCCTGCCACCATGCCTGGCTCTTGGGCTCTATTATTGATAGGATTCTAAGAAACAGGAAGACAGATGAGTTGATGAAGCCAATTTCATTGAACTCTTCAATTATTGACTGCAAAAAAAAAGCCCACAGAAAAAGCAAAGAAAAACAAGAAGAGCAAAAACTATGACATGGTCTCCTAGTTAAGGAAATAACAGGCCTTTTTTGTATATTAAAAAACATTTGGCTATTACTATGTTGAGTTTATGTATTGCATTATCTAGAAAAAACGTTCAGTGAAGTTTATCAAGACTTGATAGCTCACGTTTAGAGTATCAGCATTAGATGTAATTGCCCTATGAGAGGCAACTATTTTGAGTTTGTAAGTTCACTAGAAGTATTAATTTTGACAGTATCTTGAGGTCAAGTAAATAATTTCATGAATTTGTCTCTTGAAACTTGAAATATTTATTTTATGAAAGGATGATATTGTAGAAAAGTGATTAAGAAAACCATCATGGTCTAAACATTCATAGGTGCCCTGTCAGAAAAAATTCAATGAAAATTATTTTGCTATGTTTGATATTATTACATGTGAAGGTATGGTCAACTATTTTGAAGAAAACAAGAGGCATTATGGTAGCTACTGCTGATATGCTGTTGTCTTGTTGTGAAGTGCTGTGTTGCTTTCATTGTTCTATTCTGATTTGCTTTGTTCTGTTTTCTTTTGTTTTACTCTCTTTAAAATAAAAAATTAAATTTAAAGTTTTTTTTTAAATACTTGAAAAGAAGGCTGATTTAGGATTTCTGTGGTTAATATAGTAAGAACTGAATCAGGGAGAATGGCACATGATACTAGGAAATTTGAGCCAAGAGGGTCACAAGTTCAAGGATAGCCTGGCCAATTTAGTGAGACCTGTTTTAAAGTTAAACATTTTAAAGGCAGGGAAGTACTTCAATGGTAAAGAATCTCTGGGTTTGATCCCTAGTACTTACATAATATGCTCGCCACACATACATATAATACAAATCAAACAAATATTCTGTGTTAGCCACATCATGCTTGAAATTAGGTGCACTGAAAAATTGATGGTATCATTGCTAAATTTTCATTGTGCTGCATTGGTTGTAATGAAAATAGCCTGTCAGACATGGTAGCATTTGATGTTATTGTTTTGTCTACTTTGTAACTTCAATCTTCAACTGGTACTAAATTGTCTATGGAAATTAGCAAATGGAGAGGATAGGATTATGGGCATCACAAACATAAGGTGATAGCAGACTGTAACGTTTACCTTGCCTCTAAGACTCCAAGCAGCAAGTGAATATTACCAAGTTACAGATTGTTCTCTGAAATTGTTTAAATAATAATAATAACATCTGAACCATAAAATCAGCAAAATAAGAAGGAGAATGTGCATCTTTGCTTGTCTCTCTGGCTATAAGAATCCCATGTGGATAATTTGGCATTGTCTGAATGGCAATTATGTTGGCAGCATGTAAAGATTTCACTCCAGATGACTTAAATCAGAACTAAATACGTGGTTCAGCTGTGTGACTATAGTTTGCAATAGTAGAGAAACGTCAGAAAATGTAGCCCTTTCGGTTTCAGTCACTTTCTTGAGGTGCTTAAACTGTGATAACTTGTACTTGATAATTGTCAAAAAGTTCAAAACTGCAATATTTTTACTCTTCGTGAGGAGAGAGGAAAAAAGGAAGGATTTTTCATGTCTCTCAGATATATTGCCTATTCTCCAAATGACAGGTTCCTGACTGATCAACGGTACCTCCTGCTACTAAAGCTCAGTGATATTAGTCTGTGGAATGTTTCATTCTCATCTCACACCTCAGAGATCTTGTGCTCAACCCCAGGCATCCCTTGTGTGTTTAAATCAGCTTAACGGCTCATACAGTGTGCTGATTTCCTTGTAGGCCTCTGTTTTCGCAAAAAGTGATCACCTTTTGCCAATGCCCTCAGGATTAAACAGGGCAGTCTGGTTTTCCTCTTCTGCATTGGCTATACCTTTGTAGTCAATAAAAGACTAACTAGAAAAGAATCAGCTGATGAGAGAATCAATCTTCTGGAAGCCTCCCCACAGTTTTCTCATCATTTTTGTGCCGTCTGTCATCTCAGATTGTAAAATGGAAACCAAAACTCAGTATGTGGGAAGACTTTTACTGCTCCTTGTTAACAAAAACAGTAAGACCAGGGGTTTTGATCTCATGAGTGTATAGGTAAACAGTAAGCTGTAAGTGCACACTCTTGAAGTGGCTTTTCTCTGTTTCTAATGGAGATTACAAAGAATTATCAAAGTGGTATCAAAAAGGTCTCCTAACATACTGTGGTGTAGCCGTCCATTCTGAGGCAGTCAATTTAAATCTGGAGGTCTTACGGATGGTGATACTGGGGTACCGTGTGGTACAGCAAGCAGTACTACATGCTTCTTAATAATTGTCATAGAAACAGAGAAATATAAAAAAGGATCTTTTCTCCACTTTTGTAACAGATAATATTGCATTAATTTATTGCTGTAGCATTACTTCTTAAATAAAGTGACATTTTGCCTCATTTAACTTTTATTTAAATGATTTTATCTCACATAATTTGCTTTCATGCAGAATACTCAAAATGAGGATAAAATACATTCAGATTACTTTGGCAGATAAAGGTCATTTCTTCACATAACCCAGTGTATATATTTTCTCCAGCATGAGAGAATTTGAAAATAATTTCCTTCCTGATTTTACTTTATGATTTTAGATCTTATTTGTAACTTGGATCTACAATGAGAATAGGGGATCTAAACTTCTTAAATGATCCTATTAAAATAAGAAATGGAGTTTGAAATTTGCTTTTTTGCTTGATTAGTTTAGGCTTTTAGTTATAACGTTATCACACTATTAGGTTTTTTTCTTTTGATAATATATGCCATACATTTAATAAAACTAAAAATGTTTATTTGAATGTGTGAAATGCTTTGCAAGTTCTTCTCAGAGGCATTATGTTATTGGATTATGAAGACATAGAATGGTTCCATTACTTTCTATTCAATCTCTTTGAAATAGTTCAGTGATTAATTGTTGTTACTTCCTGGAGCTGGCAGTGTGGGTTGTGAAGAAGGGCACTGACAGTTTTCAACTGCTTATTAGTTCATTCAGACTGGAATTTGAATTTGTCAATATTGAATTTTGTATTCTGAAGGTAATTAAAATTTTTGGCACTCAATATGGGTTTGCAGGGAAATAATACTATTAGAAGTAGAAAAGATATTTATTGCACTAATTTAAATATATGGAACTTATTTCAATTTAAGTCACCTATGAAGTTTGCTCCTAAAATGTAAAAGTGCATAATGGAATATTCTTCAGCTCATCATTTTCTCATTGTATCATTAACACTGATTGACTATTCATAATGTTCTCATTATTACTATTGACTGATTACTCATAAAGTATGTAATATTTTCCTGAACATTGTATAATTATGTATTCATGATAATGCAAAAATTGCAGGATTGAAAAAAAATCTGAAGCAGATTAGACAGAATATACTTATGCTTTACCCATTTTCCAGATATTTCTGTCAATATTTGATTTTTTTCTTTTTTTCACTGTAAATTATCTTTCAAACTTTGAGTTATTCATTATTTTATTTGGCTTTTCTTTTTCCAAGTCATTTCTAATAACTAAGACTTCTTGAAAAATTAAGGATGATTTCCTATTTTTTCTCAGATGTTAAAATATTTTTACTGTTGCATTGCAAAAAAGAAACTGAATCCATGATGGCGGTGTCCTCATCTGTCATGTCTGCATGGTACCTTCTGTGTCTGACACATTAAAAGGGCTTAATTAATAGCTATTAGTTCAGTAAAAAGTGGAACTGCTGGAGATTGGTTCTGTCTCAACAGAGACAGTCTTGTGTCTAAATAAGGACAGAGTATTGTGGTTTGTGCTAGCTGGGCAAATAAAATAGTACAATGCAGTAACATTGCCTTTAAATATTTTAACCGAAAGTGGTGTCTTCTCCATCACATAACACGAATGAATTGGGATGAGCTGAAATTGCTGATATTCTTGTTTATGTCATTTACCTATTCTATGCTCAAGAAGAAAATAAGTTAGTTGTATTTTCCATGAAACCATTGTCTAAAGACACCCATTGCATGAAAGCAATGAGAGAAAAGTGAAAAATTCAATCAAAGATTTTATGTTCAAGTTCATAGTATAATTTATTTTTGGATCTGTGTTGGTTTTAATGTTATATATACAACCTGATTGTGAGGCTATCCAAATAAATATTGATATCTAGTTAGAGCATGAATTTCTAATTTCATTTGCATCTTATAAATGTTAAGCTGTTGTTGGTATTGCTGTCAGTGAAGCTGGAATAGAATCAAACATTCTGAAAAAGAGGAAACATTGCGTATCAACTGGAAAATCATTTAACATATCATATGGAATATATCAACTCTAGTCAGACTCCCCCCCAATTTCACCAGCTGTATCTTAGAGACATAAGAAAAAAAACTAAATAATGAAGTCAGGGAAATGCTAGCATTTTAATAGTTTAGATACCAATGCAGAAAAGTCTACTATCAGATTTCCTGTAATTCTGACAGCTTTGTTTTTCCAATTGAAAATAATTTTCAAGTCTATTATTTTCATCTTCAAATTTTTAAATTCTGTATAAGTGAAAACTTATTGTGTTATTTTAAGCATATATCTACCCAGTATCAACAAGCCTTCTGAAGTGCCTGGATTTCTTGGTAAAATGTATATATTCAAAATTATATTGCTTCCTTTTACTGTTTGGTAAATTTATGATGAGATACAAGCAATTTTGTTTGGAATATAAAACTCCAAAAAAGTTATAAATTAATAAAAAATGGAGCATGTTGGCACCTGTGATATGTGATCATGGATAATTTTCAACGATGTTATTGATATAAACATAATTTATATGATTTTTTGAATCAGTTCTTGGTTAGTTAAAAAAGATATTTTATTTACTTTTTACTTTGTTTAAAAATGAGAATTTAACACTGTATTTAAAATCCATGAAACAAAATGTAAAATAACGTTTAATATTTAATAAGTTGAGACAAATGAAAAAAATTAGGATAAAGAAAAAGAAATAGTATAGGTGAATGATATTCACACACAGAGTTCAGGATAAAGTTTTTAATCTTAGTAGAAATGGGCGACACATTTGCTTTTCCCAATAAACTAGAACCTTAGTGTACTGCAAATAGCAGAATTATGTGAAATCCTTGCCAATTATGTTTCAAATTCAACAAAAGCAGGAAAGGTAAAGAAATGCATTGAGAAGAACATATCAGTGCCATAAGATTATATGTGTGGTTTGTATACATGATAGTTTCCAAATATCTGCTCAGTGAAAAAATTTAAAAATGAAACAAAAATAATCACTGTAATTAAAAATAGGGTTATTAAATGGAATACAGCTATCTCTTATATTGAGGCAACCTTGTGGGTAATTCATTGGCTAATGCAAGTGAACAGGGGGTGTATTTTATAAGTGTGTGCATCTGGAAGTTTCAATGATGAAATCAGAAATATGATTCTTAATCTCAAGGTTTTGCCTATTTCTGCTTTTATAGACAGATTTTCTATGTATAAGAGTAGGAATATATTACATATACTGGTCATAATAATTGAGAGTGTTTTTGTTGTAGGTCAAAATTCTGCGTTCTGAAGAGATCCTTGTTCAGTCAATTAATGGGGTAAGGCTGACGTGATTTTCGTTTGCCCATCTTTGCAATCCAGGCAACAGAGGTTGGTTTTGTCCCTACTATGTGAAATAATTACAGAAGAGATACACAGATGCACAAAGAGTCTGATGAAAAACATAAGAACTACAGTGAAATTCAGTTTATACCCTATATAATACTCTCTCTTCACTTAAGGGTACAATTCACCATAAACCAAAACCTACCACAGAATAATTCTTGCTAAGGCCCAACTCTTAGCTTCTCTTGCATTTTTTTGAACCAGTATCTTAAATTTGAATAGAAAATTAAAAGTACCTGTTAGAATAGAAAATCTTGGTACCTGTTATTCCTAGTTTCCTAGAAATGAGCCTATGCAAAGGAAAAAATATTTTAGATCAGAGACAAAAAAAATCTTCCTGTTTGTTTTCTACATTTTCCACTTATCTATTTGTTTGTTTAGTTTTTGCTTTTTTGAGGCAAGTTTTCATTATGTAGTGCAGGTTGGGCTTGAACTCGCTAAATAGCTTAGGCTGGGGTTGAACTTGTAGTGATCCTTCTGCCTCAGCCTCCAGAGTTCTGGGAGTTCAGGCATGTGCCACCATGCCCGGCTCTGCATGCTTCTACTTGGTAATGTAAGGTACGTGTGTAGACTAGATTTTCAGCTGCCTTCACAGCTAACTGTGCAAGTACATTGCAACAGGATGTGGAATGGATACTGAAAGTTATGGGGCAACACAAAAACACAAATCTCCAACTCTTTCCCTGGGAAGACTCCACCTTTCCTATCCCGGGCTAGAATAGAGGATTTATGGAAAGCTGTCTTTGACCTGCAGATGAGGCTACTCTAAAAAATATTCTTTACCTGAGATCCAAGAACTAAAGGATCTGTGGATAGAATCCGAGGAGGTCTCAAACATGGAAGTTAAAAACTACATTCTATTTTTTACTTTCCTGTAACTAAAAATTAGCACATCTTAATTATCAATGTAAGCAAAAACCATTGTAATCTCATCTATAGACTTCCTTCTTCATCTACTGAATTAACTCCCTCCTCTTCCTCCCCTCTCTCCTCCCCTCCCTCCCATCTTCCTCTCCTTCCTTGAGTTCCTCCTCTCTCCTCCCCTTCCCTCCTCTCTTTTTCTCACCTTCCCTCCCTTTCTGTCACCCTCACCTCTTCTCTTTTCTCTCTTCTCTTGAGACATGATTTTGCTCTGGGCCCAGGCTGGCCTTGATCTCCTGGGCTTAAGTGATCCTTCTGCTCAGACTGCCAAGTAGTTAAAACTACTGGGGCCTCTGCTAGATATTGTGATGTGACACTGTAATCACAGACACAACAAAATACTTGATCCACTAATCCTTATAGAGAAATTTTTTCGAGAAAATTTAGAAGTTATTGGACCAAACACTTAATGTTGATATTTAAATTACTAATAAAGAAGTATATTCTCCTATATCATAAATTTGTTTTTGCAATATTTATATCTTAATATAAATTTGTTTCCTTTATAGTTATATTTATCTAAAAGTAAAATATCATCAAATAGGATACACACACATCCTGAACTATAGCCAAAGGAATCTATAGTTCAAGATGATTAGGAGTTTCTGGCCAGAGACTCAGGTCCTGAGTGGTTTTTCTGACAGTCTCACCACTGAGGTATCACTGGGCCATTTTCCTCCCAGTGCTGCAAAAACAAAGTACCACACAAAGTGAATGTTTTAAAACAACAGAAATTTATTATCTTGTGCCTATGGGATGCTTCTTTGTCCCTTTTTGCTTCTTGTAACAAATAGACATTCTTCAGTTCACAGATGGATCTCTCTAAAATTTGTGTTTTTCTTCACATAGTGCTCTCCCTATGTTTCTGTATGTTTTTCTTTTCTTTATAAGGACACCAGTCATATTGGACACATTTCCCATCCTATTATAGTATGACTTCATTTTAACTGATGTGTTGCAAAGACTATTTCTAAATAAGATTACACTAGTGTGGAAGATTATATGATATGAATATCTATATCTATCTATCTATCTATCTATCTATCTATAAATTATGGAAACACAATCCATATTGGGAAACACATATATTTTTTCATGTAATTTAAGTCATATATTTTCAAGTCTTTTCATATGCTTAACCTGTACCAAACAGATAAACTATGTAACCAAAATTAAGATTAATTATCATTTAGGGCTGTGGTCAGGACTTTTGTGAGTTTTGATTTCCCAATCAAATAATTACTCCTAGTTTTCTGCACTTCCTGGTAATGTGTTCTCTGATTAATTCACAAGGTATTTCCTTTAGGATAGAAATCCAGCCTAATTCGTGTTTTTATTAATAAATTTCTATTGAATTATAGCCATATCCATTCACATATGTGTAGTCTATTGCTACTTTCACACAATAGCAAAATTGTGTAACTGCAGCAGAGACTGTGTAACCCTGAAAGCCTCAAATATTTAGTATCTGCCTCTGTTTAGGAAAAGCTTGCTGATTCCTTCTCTAAGACATCAATGAGATAAGAAAGAAGTTTAACTTATTCTACTTATATGTTCTTTATCCTGTAAAGATATAAAGGTCTTATTAAATCAGATCTTGAAGAATAAATGAGAGGATAATATAAACTAGACTTTAAACTGAATTACTGTGAATTACTTGAAATACATTTCTAATTAGAGAATACACATTGAAATCAATTATGTAAGGATAATACTAGACAGGAAGAAAGCATACCATTTCCAAGGTTTTTTTTAAATAATAAAGCAACAATAAATTAAAAGTGTCTTTTAATAGGAAAAAATGGCTGTTTCAAATCAAGAGAGTGAAATTCTAACAAGAACAATCATTGGTATAATTGTATGATATTTCTTACTTCCACTAACATTATTAATGGGACTACAGTTTGACTTGACAATGAGAATAGCTTCTCTTGTGGCATTTTGGCAGTTCTATTTCTGCTCTTTGAGAAATAAAGAACAGACAAAGGATAAAAGTCCTTGCAAGAGCTGCTGAAACAATAACATAGTGTGAAGAATTTCCAGTTACTTAAGAGCTCAAAAGATCTCATTTTTATGGTTCCTGGAGAATTGGAAGCTTGATGGACACTCAGAAAGAAAGATCTTAGTTCCCTTAAAATCAGAAGTATTATGGGGGTATATCCCTGCATTGGGGGTTCTGTGCAGAAATGAATATAATAGAAAAATTTGGGGAAAGAAAAGGATATCTCCTATGAAGTAATCATGCAAAACAGCAGTTGGCATGTCATGTTCAGGTAATGCTATAGAAGAAATAGGGACCAATCATAGGGTCAGCTGTGTCACTGAAGGCACCAGGACATTATTGCCATAGCTTAAAGTGCCTCAATTTCCTCTATAGAGAATATGTTCTAATAGAATGCTTTGGTTTTATTTAATGAGTATTTGTCAATATTCTCAGGATAAAAGCAGAAATAACATAGTTGATGCTTTTAGCATAGTATTAAGGCACAAAGAAATGCAGTATTGGTGGTATTTAGTGAAACTTGAAAAATGCTAGCAAATCTGAGTCCCAAAGCATGAGAGACTTTTAGGAGTAGACAATCTCCTTATTTGCCTTTTTTTTCTTTTTTGCCTGAAATTGTGTTATTCTTTGATCTTTAACTTTTAGTGAAGGACTCTGCTATCCCTTTTTAGTGAAAATTTCTTCATTCTTTCTCTCTGCAGCTCCTCCTATTTCCACCTCTTCATCTCTTTTTGTTACTAGTCTTTCATACAAAACAATTCTGATTGGGTACTTCACACTGCAAAACAATTCTGATTGGGTACTTTACACTAACAGGTGTGTTAAATGCTAGTACACATCAGACATGTGAAGAGATTGGAGACTACAGCAAACACTTTTTATGCATTTTTCTAAACTCTACAGTAAGACTTTTTTTTTAAATAAGTGGTATAATATTTGAGATATATTCCTGCAGAATGGCTATCAATACTTTAAATAACTGAAAGCACTTACAGGTTACATATATGAAGTTCTAGAAAGCCTCCTTGTGTAAGTGAACCAAGTGTGTATTGTGTATTCCTCAATATGCAAACAGACTCAATGAGAAGAGTAATAGCAATCTAAGCCAAAGACATGAACAATTGTAGGATGAAGGAAAACACAATGGTTTTGAAGGACTGAAGATTAAAATATTTGCAAGGAGTTTGATGAAAAAATTAAATTAAGGGAGAAAAAGGGAGCTACACTTTAAAAGAACTTATATAAAAATTAGTTACTATGACTCAGCAAAATTTATTTTGTGCTTGTTAAGTGTTCTCTTCCTTGACAGTGCTCTTGAAATAATAATACACAAGACGCATATTTTATTCTCAACCAATGTACTGCCTGATGGTAGAAAGAAACAGACACATACAATTTCAGTGATACTCAGCCTATGCAAGAGAATATAGATAATTTGAGGAAAACTTCCTGAAAGAAATGATGCATAGAACAAACTCTAAATGCTGTATAAAAGGCAGGCTAGTTTATAGTAAAGAGAATGGCTTCTCAGGCAGATGGACCATTCTCAAAGCACAAAAGAGCAAAGTGAGACAGAGGACCAGCAAAGTGGTCCTTTGCTACTAGGGTACCAAAGTAAAGTGGCAAACGTATTAACTTAGAGATTCTAGAAAAGGGCATCTCTTTGAGTCCTTGGATTGGATATAGGGGATTGCAGACAGTGGGGAGATACTAGCTGCTTTAGGATGGTGGTGATAATATTAGATCATTCTGACTACAGGCTGAATGATAATTCAAGAGCTGTAGGACTGCAAGCACTTAAAAGTTGTGGTACATATGGTACCAGAGATGGAAAAGGGGGAAAGAATTGACTAAGTTGTAGTTTTAAGACTTGGAGATTTAGTACGAGTGTAGATTTACAATTAATTAGACCCAATTAATTAGGTCTAATTAATTGGGAGATTTATGCTACCATTAATAAGAAAAAAGGAGTCCATAAGATGTTTTTAAGGCATATGATGAGAAATTTGGATTTTGACACAAATACAGAGTATGTTTATAAACATTTATATTATCATTGCTACTCTATGTGTTTCTAAAACCTAATCTGATATATGGAATTACTTCACATTCAAAGTGACAGGATAGTCCATTAGATACAATTAATAGGCAGTTACAAATTCTACTTGAGAATCTAGCAGGTTCCTGTGATAGTCATTGCACTTTAGTTCAAATGCAATACAAATGACACATATACCTAAGTTACCCAGGTAAAAGATCAATTGGAGTTTCATTCTTCTATAGCTGAATTACAAAATTCCATTCAATGCAATATGAGGGTTCATTATACTCAGTTCTCCTAACAGATTTGACTTGGAAAACCACTACAGAAATCAGAAATATTGTCTACTCATTCTCGGTGGAAAGTTCATGCTTATCTACTGAACAGGAACTTCTAATAGTTCATTATTAAGTTCATTCACTTTCCTCCACAAATCATACTTTGATTATGACCATGTGAGCAGCAACTTTTTCATTTATCCAGAATATTGATCATCCTGGATGACATCGACTCTTTTCTGACTGATAGAACAGACTTTTCTTGTTCCTAGAGTGTGTGCTCCTAAAAGGGGGAAGACACATTTACTTAGCTCTTATCCTATGGCTAAATATAATGATGTTATTGCCAGAAATTGGTTTTTGAATTGATTTAATTTATTAAATAATAACTTATGAATAATAAATTTATTTACCAAAAGTATTTCCAAGTCTTCCCTAGCAATTCAGCAAGTTTCTTTAGTGCCTTATATCTCTCTCTGACATCAGTTGATGCTAGCTAAATGACTGAAGCCAATCTCTCAAAACACTCTATTTTACTACATTTGATAAATATCTTTTCAAAATTGTATTACATCTGTAGATAAGAGAATTTGTTTGAACCAATTTAACTGTTTCATGATGACTCAGGACCATTATAGTAAGGATTAATCATTGTACTTTGCAGCAAAACAATACAAGGCTTTGATGTCACTGAACTAGGTAGAACAGAATGTGCTTGATACCAGGTGGGCCCACACTGCTGTATTTGCTGTTTGCCTTGCTGTTCTCTACTGCTTTCCTTCCATCACCTGTCACTCTGAGTTGCTAAGGAAACAGGCAACCACATTTGTTAAAACAGTAGTCTTAATTTTAGACATGTAACACCTGAATCAGAGTGCATTTGTTATATGGATTTTCCCCCGTAATTGATTTCATAGAATCCTGCCAGTTGACATATTCTTCATTTCCTAACACTCCTGGAATTATCTGAAAAAAGAAAAAGACTTTTTGAAAGCTAAATTAAGACATTTAATTAATAGAAAAGAGTACATAAGTCACATGTAATATACTGTTGCAGTTTGCAATAGACACTGAGAAAAATGCATGATCTTCTAACCTTCCATAAACATTAACAATGCTTTCCTTTCCTGGGTGATGTGACAGACTATGTGCCTGTACACACACACACACACACACACACACACACACACACACACACACACACAGTGTATGTGCATGCAGGCCCCTTTGTGTTCACAGAAATGTATTCTGGGTTTATAGCTCAGCCACTGAATCCTGACTTCACACCATTCTCTTTCCCTAAAATTTATCACTGAAATATTTTCTTTGTAATAAACAGCCCAATAATAGTTGAGATTAGTTTTTGTTACAGCATACACTATTGGTAGTATTAATATTTCAATTTTTGCTATTGTTTGAGTTTTAAATGTACCCCAAGGCCCAGGTGCAAAAACCTTGCTCACCAGCCCATGGCAGTATTAGGAGACTGTAGAATGTATGGGAGAAAGGTGATTAGGATGTGCACTTTGAGAGGAATACCGGGATCCTGTCCTCTTGCTGTTTTTCTCTTTTGATTCCCAGTTAGCCACCATGAGGTAAACAGCCTCCACTGCACACACTCCTGCCATGATTTATTACAGAGCCGCAGATTAAAGCAAGTCCGAGTGATCATGAACTGAAACTCTGAAACTGTGGCCCAAAAGAAATCTTCCCCTTCTTTTAAGGATGTAGCTGTAGTAATAGAATGTCAGCTGACACAGTTCTATTTCCTGTCTGTTTTAATGGTCCTTCTTTTCTATTTAGTAAAATACACAACCCATAAGACTTATACCTTACTCTCCATTAAAACTCCCTTGCTGTTGATTTTGAGACTAATGATGCTTGAGATGTTACTGCATCCAGTTGTCCAGTCTCATCCCTCGTCTTATTTGACCTGGTGACAGCATGTAGCAGAGTTGATCACTGCTGATCACTCCCTTCTCTTTGAAACAAGCTTCTTTTGGCTCCTGAGACTTCATTATATTTTGGTTTCTTTTTCTATCATGTGGACAACTCTCACTAAGCCTTCATCACTGGTTCCACTTACTCTTCCAGAGCTCAGAATTCATGTGTTAGACCTTTTCAATGCTTGTATTGCTTGCCAGGATACCGTTATACACACTATACATTTAAATATCATTTAGAAACTGATAACTACCAAATTCCGATTTAAAACCCTATTAGGATTTAGGATTAGGATTAGGATTAGGATTAAGTTTAGGAATCCTAAAAATCAATGTCTAATCAAATCTAATCCTAATCATTACTCACTATCTTGTTTGGGTATTTCATGTTCCTCTAAATTTAATAGATTATTAAATAAATTCTTAATTTTCTCTCATAAAATGGTTCCTATCTTCCTTGTTTCAGAAAATAACTCTATTCTCTCAATTGGTCTAGCCTAAAGTGTTGGGAGAAAAATGTTTTTACTCTCTTAAACTCTGCAAACCTATTTTCCAGCAAATTCTGGGATCATTACCTTATAGATACATATGAAATTCAAACAGTTTCTTAATGAATTAAGAAAGTGAAGACCCTGTGGCACAGCCTGTAAAGTGCTAAGTAACCTGAACATTTGGGTTGCCTGCCATCTATGTTTCCATCAGTATTCATCTGTCTTCGATTGTGATGCAGCCACACTGGCCACATTCCTGTTCCTCAGACATATCACTCACAGTTTCTCTGTTTACTACTCTGCCTTCTATCCCAAGGTTTGCTCCTTATATGCGCGATACCTTGCTTTCTCACTTTTTTTTTTGGCACATATTGCCTCCCTGTTCTTTTAAACATATATACATTTTTTCCTGCTCATCATCAGCCTCTCAGTGAAGTACTTTGTTCATTTGTCAGACATCTATCTAAACAGCCCTCTTCCAAGTAGATTGTACGACCTGTGAGACCAAAAGTTTTGTTTGTTTCAATTGCTGTTACATGCCAAGAACTTGGAATAGGGCTAAACACTTACTGTGCGATATATACCTGTTGGGTGAATGGGTGGGTGAATAAACACCTTTGCATCTCCGATTGTTTTGCTAGCTTCCTCTTGAGAAATATGTATCTCTAATCCATCCAATGACTCTTTTGGATTTGTACTATTTATCCTATGCTCTTTATTTAGCTTAGCCAACACACACACTAAATCAATTTGTTGTATTCTGAGGATAACCCCATGCCTAACCTAGAGTACACGATCTTTGTGACAACTGCTTTCTCTGATGCTCAGGAGCCTTTTACTGCCTGATACAGGGGCTTGTGTTTCTAGAAGTTGACTGTGGTTATCTGAAGTATACTGTTGTTAAGGCGGAAATTACTCTATGGATTTCATTGTGTAAAAGCCTAGAAATTTTACAATAAAGACATGCTCAGGGAATTATATTTGCTTTCATCCAGATCATGGGTATGATTGAGCAAACTAAAAGCAATTTAACTTTTATTTTTATGTTGATAATGTGTTTGCATAACACATAGTGAAGTGGCATTGAAATGTATTAGAGATAAATATAAGTGAATATAAATACTACCATGAGTGAAAATATGTGTTTTGACTTTTAAACGCTCATGGGAGAAATGAAAAATAGTGGCAAGCAAAAATTTTTGAAGCAGAAAAATTAGAAGAAAATTGGAGCAGATATTCATTTTTACATTAACAAACTGAAAATTACATAAATAGAAATAAATAAAACAAATACATTAATTTGTAGCAGTGGACCTAAAATATCTTGCTTACTTTAGAAGTGACTCAATATATTAATATGTGTTAGGAGACTATGATACACCTACACTAAGGTAATAAAAAGTTAAATATAATTTGTTTTCAGTAATAACATGAATGTAAGTTAAATATATGTACAAAAGAATTTTATTACAGTTTATGAGAACTGTTTTTAGAATGAGACAATATGAGAGATATCTAAGGAAAATAAGGTTTTATAAAGCAAACAAATCGTACGTAAATGTTGAGTACTTTTTTTAAAGAGAATAAAACAAAAGAGAACAGAACAAAACAGATCAGATCAGAAAAATGTAAGCAACACAGCACTTTACAACAAGACAACCGAATATTAACAGTAGCTACCATAATGTCTCTTTCTTTGTAATAGTTGAGCATGGCTTCACGTACAATAATATCAAACTTAACAAAATAGTACAAAACCATGCAAGAGAATGAAAGAATTACAGGGCATTTTTGAACCGAATAACAGAAAATGAACAATGGTTACTATAATATCTCATTTTCCATAAAAAATTATTTATATTTAAATTAATTAGATTTATTTATCACATATATTAAAATCCAATAAGTCACAATATGATAGAACCAGTGGTAATAGAAGAACAAAAGCATGGTAGGACTTCAAAGCAAAATGATATTAGATCAGCACTGGCTGCCATAATGTCTTATTTTCTTCAAAATAGCTGTTCATACAATCACACATAATAAAATCAAACAAAACAGAATAAAACCATTCCAACTGATGAATGAAAGCATTATAAGGCTTGAAAGCAATGTAATGGGGAACCATGATTATCCTAAAATCCTATACACTCTTACCATTTCTTACACGAGGGAGACTATATTGTATTTATACATGTGAGTTTGGTTTATTTTGCTTATGAGTATGATCTTAAGTTGCATCCATTTATTTATAAATATCTCAATGTGATAATTCTTTATAGCTGAGTAGTACTCTATTGTATAAAAATACCACATCTTTTTTATCCATTCCTCAGTTGATGGGCACTTAGGTTGTTTCCAAGATTTCGCTATTACAAATTGTGCTGCTATAAATATGGGTGCACATATGTCACTGTAGTATGATGTTTTCAGTTCTTCTGGGAATATGCCTAGTAGCGGAATTGCTGGGTCAAATGGTACTTCCAATCCCAGCTTTTTGATGAATCTCCAGACTGACCTCCACAGTGGTTGTACCAGTCTACACTCCCACCAACAGTGCATAAGAGTTCCTTTTTCCCTGTAGCCTCCCCAGCATTTGTTGTTGGTAGTTTTTTTTTATCTTGGCCATTCTTTCTAATGATGAACATTTTTTCATGTATTTATGTGCCATTCATATGTCTTCATCTGAGAACTGTGCATTCTCGGATACCCATTTTTGGATTAGGTCTTTGAATTTCTAGGGTCTGATTTTTTTAAATTCTTTATAAGTTCTACACAAAAGTCCTTTGTCTGAGGGACAGTTCACTAAGATTTTTTCCCAGTTTGTGGATTTTCTTTTCACTATGCTAGAGATTTCTTTTGACATGCAGAAACTCTTTAACAAGACATGATCCCCAGTTATTGATTCTGGGAAGTGTTTCCCGTGCAGTTTGATTCTTGTTCATGAATTCTTTACCTACTACTATGTCTTCAAGATTTTTATCTACTTTGTCTTCCAACAGATTTAGTGTTTCTGTTTTAATATTTGGATCTTTGATCTGTTTAGATTTTAGTTTAGTACATGGTGATAGGCATGGATCTGGTTTTAGTTTTCAGCATATGGATCGCCAATTTTTCCAGCACCATTTATTAAAGAGACTATCCTTCCAGAGAACATGTTTGGCCCCCTTATCAAAGATAAGGTGGTTGAGTGTCTCTGTGGTTGTGGTTATATCTTTCAATCTATTCCATTGATCCTCAGATCTGTTTTTATTCCAATACCATGTTGATTTTATTACAGTAGCTTTGTAGTATAACTTCAAGTCAGGGATTGTGATGCCTCCTGCCTTGCCTTTGCTGCTTAGAATTGCCTTTGTTATTCTAGGTCTCTTTTGGTTCCAGGTGAATTTTAGGAGTGATTTCCCTAGATCTATGAGGCATGTTAGTGGTATTTTGATTGGGATTGCATTGAATCTGTATAACAATTTTGGGAGAATGGCCATTTTCACAATATTTATTCTTCCTATCCATGAACAAGGGATGTCTTTCCATTTTCTGAGGTCCTCTTTGATTTCTTTTTTCCGGGTATTATAATTTTCCCTGTATAGCTCTTTTACTTCTTTTGTTAGATTAATTCCTAAGTATTTCATTTTTTTGGATGTTAGTGTGACGTGTGTGTCTTCTCTTATTTCTCTCTCAGTGATTTTGTTGTTAGTGTACAGGAATGCTATTAATTTTTGAGTATTGACTTTGTATCTAAATGTTGAGTACATTAATTCAGAATCAAGCAGTGTCTTGAAAACTGAATTGGTTAGAGACACATTAAATGTATTAAAGACCTGGACAATTATTAATGATTTCACATAATCCAAGGTAATTAAATATCTTCAACTGATATCCTTTTCTTCTATTTCTTACTTAGTTAATCCAAACCCAAATTTTCTAATCAGCAAAACAAATAAGAAAATAAACTTTTGTTTTTTATAGTTTTTGTTTATCTAATATTTATTTTAATCATGTAATATCTTATTGACACATAGTAAGGTGTCCAAGTTGGGGTGGGTTAGCTACGACTGTTTGCTTCCTGTCTACTCCCTCATTCCTTTTTTTTTT
>PVJX010019697.1:19766-34678 GCA_004027295.1 Dolichotis patagonum | reverse complement strand
AAAAAAAAAAAAAAAGAAAAGAAAAAGAAAGAGCCTTTTGGGCAATTCTGCTGTTGCAAGGGTCTAAAAGGCAAATTTATTTTGAAAGGTAGATTTTTAAAAATTTGGTTGGGGATTCTTGATTGGCTGATTTTTTTTTTTTTTGATTGGCTGATTTTTAAAATGTTGTCTTCTGGGACATCTTCTAATAACAGATTTCTTAAACATGTCGGAATGGGGCACCATGGGCCAGGGATTTAGCTCATTCACACAGTGCTTGCTTGGCAAGCCCAAGATCATGAGTTCAATCCCTGTTACCAAAAAAAAAAAAAAAAAAACCAGAATGGGGCACCATTAGCCATTAGAGTCCCTTGAACCTTGAACCGTGGAAAACAGCTGCATACCTTTGTGTTAGCACAGCTGGGCTGCAAGTCAGATGAGTTAGTGATCATGTGGAACGAATAGCAGTCTCTTTTTTTCTTTTTTTTTTTTTTAGTACCGGGGATCGAACTCACGACCTTACGCTTGCCAGGCAGGCGCTTAAGCCACTGAGCTAAATCCCCATTCCAAATAGCAGTCTCTTATGGAAGTGGGGAGGAGCAGACAGTGACGGGTGTTTAGAAAGTAGGGTAGACCATGAGGGTGGGAGAGGGCCCAAGGCTGAATTGGGGGTTCCTGGCCTGGGAGAAGGAGTGGAAGGTGGACCCAGTCACTGATCTGGGGTCTAGAGGAGGATCTGTTTTTTGCCATGTAGGGTCTGAGTCTGGGTCAGCTGTGGGGCGATGGGTAGGATGGTGAGGGCTTCTGGTGCTCAGGAGAGGGAGTTGGGCTTTGGATTTGTCATCGGTAAGACTTGAGAGGCGTATGTGGGATCCAGTATGTGCAAAGAGCTGCTATGAGGTCCACTGTGAGGATCTGTTTATATTCAAGGGATAACGTTTAGAGAAGTTAGAAGAGTGTTGAAGAGGAGAAGAGACTGAAAGTTTCTGCTGGGGTCCAGCAACCACCCCTGTGGGCTTAGCCTGTCCTGCTAGGCTGGACCCTTCCCCTCCTTGTTGCAGGGTAGACTGAAGAATAAGTAGGAAGGTAGGATTCTGGCTGATCCCTGCTGCAGCCAGAAAAAGTGTGAGGTGGGGTAAGATCTCGGGCAAGTTGAAGACTTACTTTTTTTTTTTTTGGTACCAGGGATCAAACTCATGACCTCGTGCTTGCCAGGCAGGCGCTTAAGCCACTGAGCTAAATCCCCGGCCCAAGTTGAAGACTTATTGTGCCAGCTGCTCACACTGCTCTGGTGGGACACCAGGCTAGGTTAGAGGGCCTCGCCCCTGGTGCCAAGAGGTGTCCAGACCATCACTGAGGGAGACCCACGCCTTATTTGGGAGCTACAGATCTGATGCACTGACTCTTACTATGAACCAGACACTTTGGTAGGTGTTTTATCTAATCTTGATGAAAATTCTATGGAGGAAATTGCATTTAACAGCAAAGGAAACAAACCTAGAGATCACAAGGGATGGACGAAGGCATGTAACTGGTGAGAAGCAGAGTTGGAACAAGCCTGGAACTCAGACTCTGAGCCTCTGGTTTGTCCTGAGACAACCCCACTTCTGCAGTTGCCTCCCAGCCTCTCTGACCTGGGGTGCGGCACTTGGTGTCTTGCTAGCCTTTACACTCTCCCTCCACACCCAAACAATCACACCATCTTGTCCATTCCAGCCCTCTGTGGAGCTTGCGCCTGCCCTTTTTCTGTCACTCCTTGCTCACTCTCCCTTTGGGCTTCCTACCCTGCCTGTCATCGGTCTCCCCACCTTCCAGTTCTCTGTCCCCACCCCCTGTCAGTTCTCCACATCAGCAGCCAGATGGTTCTGCAACGCAAGTCTGACCACGTCACTGTCCTTAGCTCCTATCATTGATCTTGTGTTGCCCTCTGAATAAAGTTCAAATTCCTGAGCAAGTCATCGGGTCCTGTGGGTTCTTACTGCCAACCTCAGCAACTCATGCTGACTTCCCACTGTGCCATTGTACACTCTAGCCTGACAAAATCGTGTCTACCTCCAAACAGCCCCTGGCCTGGGCTTTCTTGCCTCTGAGCCTTTGTTCCTGCCACCACCACTGCCTACCATAATCTCTTGTCCGTCTCAACCAACTGATGCTCGGGTCATCTGTCAAGCCTAGCCCCATGGAGGGTCCTCTGACCAAAGCCTTGTGCTTCTGTCTCCCTATTGAGCAGTGTGAGGCCCTTGTGTCCCTCCCTCTGTGGCCATCATTGCACCTGACAAGCTGGGGATGCTCTACTTGCATGGCAGGAGGCCTTATCTTTCGTCTCCATGCCTTTCCTCCTGGTTCTAACTGTAGGTTCGGGCCCTGGCCTGGCCTGACCTTGTGCTCTAGCAGAGCAGGCTGTCCAGCTCCGGCTCCTAGCTCCTGGCTCTGCTGCACCTCTGATTCTAGCTCTGATCTGCCTCAAGCTTTTGTCCCAACTCCTGGCTTGCTGCAAATTTTTGCTGAATATCCTAAACTAACATGGACTTAGCTGATGGCCCTGACATTAAATTCACAACTCTCTGAAGTTTCCTTCTCTCTAGATCCATAGCTGCACTTTTCATGGCAGAAGTCTCCAGCCTCAGTGCTCCCAGTCAGAGGGAGGAGGGAGAGACAAGTCCAGGACAGAGGCCCATGCAGCCTGGAATCATCACCCTTGTCTGGGACCAGCTTGCTGCAGCATCTCAGCCCAATCTCAGGGCACTGGTCAGTGCTACAGGAACAAATAGCCTAAAGCAAGACCCTATGTTTCCTGGCTGTGAGGCGCTAAGTACCTTTTGGCTGCAGTTCTCTTAGCAAGACCCGATCTCAAAATTAAAAAATAAGGGCCGAGGATTTACCTCTGCAGCATAAGTGCCTGCCTGGCAAGTGCAAGGTTGTGAGTTCGATCCTCAGTACAAAGAAAAAAAATAAAATAAAACAAAACAAAAAAAGACTGGGAATGTAGTAAAGCATGAGAGCCTTGGGTTTGAGCCCCAGTACTGCAAAAATAAACAACAAATAGATGGGAATAACAGTTGTTGTGAGGAGGATAGGAAAGCAGGCTGTGGAACGCCAGGTGCAGGGTCTGGCACAGGGCAGATGTCAATAATTGAGAGGCCCTTTCCTCTTCACCCTTTCTCAGGTCTACCAGGTCAGCTCCTGTGTGTGCCTTGCACGTTCCACAGTACCTGTTACATAAGGGCTTCTCCTGGCACCATGACATTGGCAGGCCTGGCACCACTTTGCTGTCAGGCTACTAGCTGGGGCTGCTGTTTCCAGGGCATCTGAGCAATAGGGACAGAGCTGAGGCACTAGACTGGATCCCCAGTCCAGAAATCCATATCCCTGCTGTCAGGCCACATACTGGTTCACAGGGTAGTGGGGAAAAGGTAAGTCTTCTTTTCTGTGAGTTGAGGAAATACATTGGGTGGAGCCAGGGATGGTGGCACATGCCTATAATCCCAGCACTTGGGAGACTGAGTCAGAAGGATCGCCAGAAGTTAGAGACCAGCTTGGACTATATAGTGAATTCAAGGCCAGTCTGAGCTATATAATAAGACACAGTAAAAAAAAAAATAAGGAAAAGGAAAAGAAAAGAAACATGTTGGGTGGGGGAGGTAGGATGTGGTCTTCTCCCCTCCAACTGCCTCCCTGAGCCTCTGTCCCATCACAGTTCAAAAGACAATGATTCTAATAGATCTAAGAACTTGGGGACTTTGCCGCCCAAACATAGGAACCCACATTGAGGGGGACCTGTGTGATGATGTATAGGTGCGTGGGTGGCTATGGATACAAGTGTGGGTGTGCATACATATGGTGTGGTGTAGGTACAGGTCTGTTAGAATACCGTGTGCATGATGTGTGCATATATGCAATGCATGTGACACAGTATGCAGGTCTACGTGTAATGTTGGTAGTGGGAGGGCTCTGCCTATCAGTAACACGTGTGAAGCATGTATGTCTCTTTGTGAAAATAACTACACCTGGTAACAGATGAAGACCTGGGCATGGGGGTGTTGTGAGTCTGTTTGTTATGTGTGTCTTCTGGAAGGGGTCACCATGAGCTGCAGAGTTCTGTAAGGTAGTAGACAGGTGTTGGGACATTTGGGACTTCCTGCTGACCTCCCTGAGGTGTCCTGGCAGAGATCGTTGTTCATTTGCTGCAGGGACAAAGAAGGGCAAGAACAAGATCATTTCTCCAGAAAGCCTTATGCCACACGCCCAGTTGGCTGCCCTACCCCAATGTCTGCGACCACGTCAGAGAAATAAACACAACCTTTGGAAGTCCCATAATGTGTTGGGGAGGCGGTTCCAGCTGGCAGTTCAAGCAGGCCCATCACCCCACACACTGCCTGTCGCTGAGTAGCGCTGTGGAGGCCAGTGGGCTTAGTGCTACCTACGAGTCCTGGGCTCTAACTTCAGCACTTTCATCGGGCTGCAGAGCTCCGGAAGCCTCCTTGCCAAGGGGACTTGGCCCAATTACAATTGCTTGGATCTCCAGGTCTGGGACCAGCAGTGAGCTTGGGAACTTCTTGGGCCAAGAAACTTCTTGGGCTACTAATCTCTGGAGGAATCTGATTTGAGCAGGGATGGCCCTACCCTGCCCCACCTCTAGGTGTGCTTCTGTCTGTCCCCAAAGGGGCAGTGCCTCCCCGTTCAGAGAAGCTCCTTAAAACAGGGTCATCTGCCCCATCCCAGCTCCCACGGTAACCTGCGCTCCATTCCGGAGAAACTCTGAGTCGCTTGCATTTCCAGCAATGCCCTCTACAGCCCCAAAGCCCCCAACATTCCTCTCTACCTGGATAACTTGGATTCTTGTTTCCAAATTCAGGTTGTCAGCCTATTAGGATGCTTTTTGAGGCTGCAACTGCTAATATCCATTATCTAGTTTGTCCTTCATCATAGATACCTGTTTTTTTTTTTGGTACTGGGGATCGAACTCACGACCTTACACTTGCCAGGCAGGCGCTTAAGCCGCTGAGCTAAATCCCCAGCCCTTAGATACCTGTTTTTATCTACGTCTATGACTGACCTGGAATAAAAATCATTTTGTACAGAAATCCTTGCAGTTAGATACGGTTATATGTCTAAGTGCTGGCCAACAACTTGTAGGCAGGAGTGGTTGGTATAGTTTCCAGGAGTTTTTTTTTTTTTTTTTTTTTTCATGAAGGATCGAACTCACTACTGTGGCACTTGCAAGGCAGGCACTTATGCCGCTGAGCTAAATCCCCAGCCCTCCAGGAGGTATTTTGAAAGGAAGAGTGTGCTGTTTTCCACCCCTACCTTCTGTAAGCTGGCTGGAAAACACACAGGATGACTAGATTTGAGCAATCACAATACATTGACCAACTGGACTACTAAGTAGAAATATTGTATCATAGATAGCAGAGAATAGAAGAACCATGGCAGTAACATGGGAAACAGGGAGGCTTTTTCCCCCCCTACCAGTTCTGCACTGAGCTACACATCCCCAGCCCTTTTTATTTGTTTTATTTGGTGCTGAGAATCAAACTCATGACCTTGCACTTGCCAGGCAGGTACTTGTGCCACTGAGCTATATCCCTAGCTCTTTATTTTTAAATTTTGAGACAGTGTCTCCCTAAATTGCTAAGTTGTCCAGGCTGGGTTTGAACTTATGATCCTCCTGCCTCAGCCTCCCAGAGTACTGGGAATTGCAGGTATGTGCCAACAGAGGAACTTAGCAAGAGAGCTCTGACGATCATGGGTCCATTGTTATCCTAACTGTGTAGTATTTTCAGCTGCTTGTAGTAACTGTGATTTAGGGTTTTTTGCCATCCACGGCTAAATCAGAGCCTAACTCATACACTTAGCTGTCAATTCACTGTGCGAACACACTGTTCTGATTGCTTGATGTATCTGCTCCCTAGACCATCAGCTCACAAAGGCTGGGTCCACATCATCTTCCATATACAGTGTCTAATGAGCCAAAAGATGCTACTTGTACAGATCAATGTGTGGAGTGACACCCTCAGCATCCAGCTGTGGATTAAATGTAGATTTGTCATTGTTGCTGTAAACACGGTCACTGAAGTGACAGGAAAGCATGAGGTGAAGAGGGGACTAAAGGAGGAGATGCACACACTCTATCATTTACGGTCCTGCAGAAGAAAAACTGCTCCAGAATGAGGCTGAAGAAAGAGACCCCTCCAAGCAGCCCTTGTGGCCTGGGATGGGAGCGAGTGGGAGTCGTTGAGGTCTGAGCCAGCAGGCACGCAGGGGAAGGTGTTGGCAAGAGACAGGCCACCGAGGGAAGCTGCTGGACTGGGGAAAGCTGGAGGGGCTGAAAGTCCTGATGGGGTTGGCAACCTTGTAACAGAAGAGGGGCTGCAAATGTGACAGAACTGAGGAAAATGTGACATCTTTAGAATAAAACTAGGCTACAGTGTCAGTAGGATGAAAAGCTCACTGAGTAGTATCCCTTGGGCTCAGATTCCTCCTGGAAAGCTCTGTGAGTCCCACAGGTTCCTCATGGGTGCTCTGAGGATCAACTCCCAACACTCTCTCCCCAGTTCCCTCTTCCACTAGCATCTCCTTGAAGGACCCTTGTGGATGCTAATACTCCCTGAGGGTGCAGCTGCTGCAAAGCTCAAAGGGGGCCTGGCGTGACTGCTGGTGTCCCTCTGGGTCTGCACTGAGGCCACCATTTCCCAGAATTAAGGGCGCTGGTGCTGAGGGAAGCAGTAGTCAAGGGCTCAGAATTAGAGTCGGGGATTGTGGGTTTTCATCCTGGTGAGCTCTATTAAGCTTAAGCAATTTGATGAACTACTCAGAGCCTGAGCTGATGAACTTCTCTGCATGTCTGCAGAGAAGAGGATAATAAAGGATCTAACCTCACTGGGCATGCTAAAACACACCTATAACCCCAGATACTTGGGTGACCTAGGCAGGATTGCAAGTTTGAGGCCAGCCTGAGCAATTTAGTGAGAACTTGTTTCAAAATAAAAATTTTAAAAAGGCCAGGGATGTAACTTCACGTGAAACCCTGGGTTTGCTCTCCAGTACTGCAAAAAACAAAACTAAACAAAATTCAAAAAGCAAAACAAAACAGCAACAAAAATCTACCTCCTTGTGGGGTTGGAGTTGTCATGGAGTTAAAATGAGAAAAATGCATGTAAACTACTTAGTACAACACTGGGCATAGAGTGACTGGTTAATAAGTGTTGGTCATTATGGCTTCGGCTATTATAGCCTTTGCATCTTTTAACTCATTTAAAAAATAAGCTCCAGCACTGACCTCCTTGGACAAAGTACGTCAAACAAAATACATTTCCTGGTATTTCCTAACACTTTACCTATTTCTTCACCTCTCTATGGCTTTGCATAGGCAAGTGCTCTGCTTGGATCATCATTCCTCAGCTCCCTTGTCCAACTTGCCCTTGAAGCTTCAGTTGAGGTCTGACCTCCTCAAGACACTTGCCTGGACTTTCCAGGCTGGGTCAGATGCCTCCCTGGGTCCCCACATGTCCAGCACAGCCTCATTGCACAATTTGCTAAGGGTGGGGAGCAGTCATATGGACTCCCCCCAGAATTGTGCAATGTGATAGCTTTGCCCGTATCTATTCTGTTTCCCTGTATCATAATTTTTATCACACTCTTACTGTAATGATTTATTTAACTGTTTAGCCTCCTATAGACTCTGAACTCCTCAAGGACTCTGGCTGACACAAGTCAGGGCTCAGGAAATGCTTGAGTGAAGGAATCCTGGTCTAGTTCTTGTATCCTGAGGCTCCTAGGCTTGCTGGGCAGACAGGATGATCCAATACGAAACTGGGAAGAAGTGAGAAGTGAGCCAAGTATAGTGGTGCACCCCCTGTAATTCCAGCATTCTGGGGACCTGAGTCAAAAAGATTGCAAACTCATGCTCAGCCTGGGAAACTCAGCCACATAGCAAGACCATGACTCAAAATAAGAAAGGGCTGGGGATGTAGCTCAGTGTGAAAGCCCTTGGATTCAGTGTCAAGGACCAGGGAGGACGTGAAGGGAAGGACGCAAAGGATAGGTTAGCTGACACTCAGAGGTGTCATCAGGTGGCCAGAAGCGGTCCTGCTTGTTTCCAGGACCTTTCCACCAAGCAGAGAGCATCGAGGAAGCCCAGGCCCAACTGGCACCTGGCTTCTGTCTGAGCAGCTTGGGAAAGAGGCAGAGTTGGGGGCTGTGTCTGAGGGCACCCATCCCTTCTCTCCTCCTCCATGCCGAAGCTCTGCGTTCCCACAACAAAGGGGATTTGAAGCTCAGTCCTCAGTCAGGGTACCAGGACTTAAACTCACCTGTGCTGGAGCCACACCACTGACCCTGACTGTCTCTTCTTGTTTGTTTATTTGTTTGTTTGAGACAGGGTCTCACTTTGTAAATAGTGCAGGCTGGCCTTGGACTCACAGTGATCCTGCCTTAGCCATTCACCACCATGCCTAGTGTCTCTTCCCTTCTCTTGGACACTCCATAGTTCCATCCCTTCAAGGTCACCTCCCTCCCTCCCACATCTGCTCCAGAGCCTCCTGCCCAGCAGAATTCCTCAGCAGCTTCACTGCTGGTCATTGATGCTTCTTCCACTGAGACCTCCACAGAAGATCACATTGGAGGGGGCCCTCCCACCTGGCCCCACACCTATCTGCCCCTCCGCCCGAGTGCCCTGTGGATGCCACAGACCTCACCCAACGGATGGATTCCATGAGGACAATGCAAGTAAAAGAAATAATCTCGAAGTCCACAAGTAGCGTAACTACCCAAGGGGAAAAACAATCAAAAGCTATTAAACTCTTTTCACAGGATGTCCCCTCGAGTACATTCAGTTCCGAACTTTATTCTCCTGGCTCAGATCCTCCTTTCTTACACCAGAAAGAGACTGCTTTTTCATTTCTCCATGGGCAAACCCTCCATGACGCTCTGCGCAGGAAACCTCACCCCTCAAGCTACATGAGACAAGATCAACAAGATAAGAAACAGTCAAATACTTCCCAAAGTCTGAGTTGTTCCATCTGGAATAGTATCACAGCGGGAGGATGGAGGGGTGCCGGAAACAAACTTCAGCCAGCATCCTGGGGCAGGAGTGGCAATTTTGATCTGCAGTGTCCTGCCTCCTTAAAGTCCCTACCAGTGAGTAGCCACAAGCTATACCTCCTCCTCATTGTTCAGACATGGCCTTTTGGAGCAAAGGGGATGACAACAGGATGGTTAAAAACATATGGAACACACAGGCATTCGTGTGCATGCACGCAGTTCTTTTTTTCAGTGCTAGAGATCAAACTCAGGGCTTTGCGTATAATAGGCAAGTGCTCTACCACGAGGCTATACTCTAAGCCCCCTTATTCATTAATTGTTGGCACCCAGGAGTGCCTTACCACAGAGCTATATCACAGCCTTTATTTATTTATTTATTTATTTATTTATTTATTTATTTATTGGTACTGGGGATCGAACTCATGACCCTGCGCTTGCTAGGCAGGTGCTTAAGCCACGGAGCTAAATCCCCAGCCCTACAGCCCTTTTTTATTTTGAGACAGGGTCTTGATAAGTGTCTAAGTTTCCCAGGATGAACGTGAATTTGTAATCTTTTTGCTTCAGCTCCCCAGAATGCTGGAATTACAGGGTTTGCACCATTGTACTTGGCTCACTTCTCACATCTTCCTGGTGGCCAGGGAAGTTCTCGGCAGCTCAGGGAATCCATGCCACATTCCCTTGGGCCCAGTCTCATAGGAGGGAGCCATGCTGAGTCTCTGGAAAGAAGGGGGTGCTGCAGAATCTGAGACTGTCTCCCAACATACCTTATCTAGGGTCCTGAACATAGAGGACAGAAATCATGGTTTACCTTCTAATATTTAGAATCCAGCTCAACCCAGAAGTAACCTAGAGTTTAGAGCTCAAAGCCACTCCTGAGTTTATAACATAGCCTTATGTCTAGAACCCTGAGCCTAAGCCAGCCCAACCCTAGTCTAAAGTCCAGAGCCCAAAACCCACATCACAGAACTCAGTCCAGGCCCAAAGTCCAGTATGAACCAAAGACCAGGGCTCAGAACACAGAGACAAGCCCGTGGCCTATAACTCAGCTCACAGTCCCAAAGGATTCAAAGCTCAGGACCAGGAATCAAATCAAAACTAAACTGAAAGTCTAGTGCTTAGGTCAGTGCAGAGTCCAGCTCCAATCCCAGCCAAAACCCTAGAACCCAACTAGGTGTTAGGGCACATTCCCGTAATCCTAGCACTCTGGAGATGGAGGCAGGAGGAGTGCAAATTTGAGCCTGGCCTGGGCAATTGAGTGACTTAGGAGACCCCGTATTGAAACAAGTTGAGTGACCAGGCATGGTGGCACGTGCCTATAATCTCAACACTTGAGGGGCCCAGGCTAGAGAATCCCTGTGAGTTCAAGGCCAGCCTGGGCTACAAAGTAAGTTCAAGGTCAGCCTTAACTGTATAGGGAAACTCTGTCTCCAGTAGACCAAAAAACAAAACAAACCAAACAAACAAACAAAAAACCAAAATGGGTGGAAAGATAGTTGAGGAGTTTAGTGTCAAGGCCTTAGGTTTTAGTCCTGGTACTGGCTCTGTGTGTGTGTGTGTGTGTTAGATTTAGTACAGATCCCATCTTAGCTTCTGAGCTCAAGAGCCCTGATTAATCAATGTGGCCTAAACTCTACAGCCAGACCAAAGCCCAGCAGTTCCTTGATGCTCTTCACACAGGCAGCCTCTGAAGAGGCCAAGGCTGCGAGTTGAAGAGAGGGAATTTTAAATTCCAGTCCTGCTCCTGGCAGGAGACAAGGAGCCCGTGTTCGGAGTAGGAGAAGGGAGGTGGGGAAAGCGTTCTGTGATCCTCTTCGTTCCAGTCTGGAGGGTGCATAGAGTTCAGAGACCTAGGGGAAGCAGCCCAGGGCTTTCTTTGCAAGGGCGCTGCTCACAACCTGCAAGGGACAGATAAAAAGCAGAGTCCCATTGCTGCTGACTTGCTATGTGGCTTTGGGCAAGTACCTCTGGTTTCACTGCATCCAGAAGAAAATCAGGAAGAACTTTACATGGATCCACAGAATCAGAAACGTTTATTCTTTTATCCATGGACCATTTATTACATGCATATATACTAGGTGATTTTAATCGGAGTAAAATGGTCAGTTTTTTTTCTCTTTTCTGCTTATTTAATTAATCCAGTTGTTGATGGAGATTGGATAGCGGCGGTGGTGGTGGTGGTGGGGGAGTAGTTAGGCATGACTGCCACAGTCCGGAAGGATGGGATGAGAATCTGAAGCAGTGTCTTCTTTACAAATCACAGACATGGTCACCTCACCTCTTTTCACGGCTTCCCACTCACTTCAGGATGAGGGTGCGAGGCTTGCTTGGTTTGAAGCCTCACAGCCTATTGATTTCTCAACCAGCAAAAGCCCAACCAGCCCAAGCTGTTCACTAGTTCCGCACCATCCTCCATCCCACCTCGGAGTCAGGAGTCAGGACCGTTGCCTCTGCCTTGTGTGTACCTCCATCCCGTCTCGGGAACACCTGCTCGTCCTACAGAGCGTAGCTCCATCTTCACCTCCTCTGTGAGCCCTCAGTCCGAATGTAGGTCCCCAGATGCCCTCGAGGCCTTTGCGACATCATTTTGTAACATTCTGCCAAGGTTCTCTGTGCCTGTTCCTCTCCGTGCGGCTGGGTAAGCCCACAGCAGGTTTGGTGAATGCACCGAGGGCCACCTCGACACATCCAAATAGCCTGTTTTTGTTTGTCTCTCTGTCTTTTTGATACATGGTCATGCTATGTAGTTCAGACTGGCCTTGAACTAAGCATGTGTCCCAGGCTGGCCTTGAATTCCTGGTCATTCCCCTGCCTCAGCCTCCTAAGTGCTGGGATTACAGGCGTGTGTGCCACCACACCTGGCTTCCCAGCATCTTTTGTGTCCTCTAACACCTCATCATCCCGGGCAAGGTCCCTGTATTTGAAAAAAAATTAAAAGCAGAATATTATATATATATATATATATCAGAATATGTTTAAAATTTTAAGCTTCAGAACATGACAAAAAAGTTGTTTACCCAGGGTACATTAATCAAACACTTGGATCTTGCCAATCAAGGAAAAGACGAAGGAAAGAATCATTTGGCAAGCGTCACTTGTGAGGTTTGTTTCGTACTTGCCATCTCATTAGATCTTCAGGATAACACTCTGAGGGATTACTACAAGTCAGAAAGATGAGGTTCAGAGGAGTTGTGACCTGCCCAAAGTCACACAGGTAGCCAGAGCCAGAATTGGATTCAAACCACGAGAAGCTTGCCTTGGGGTCCCAGCCATGCTGTTATCGCTCGCTCTTAATCATGAGATCACAGCATGATCTGGAGGAATCTGGAGCTCGCCTCAGTCTCCCAGAGCACTCGGTTCTCAAATATGCCTTCTGTGCAGCTAGGAAGGCGCCTAAGGGAGCCTAAGGGAGCCTAAGGAAGCAGCCAGCCTCCAGCGGGTGCCCAGGGCAAGTTCTCTTCCTGTCCAGTTGACCCGAGTCCAGATTCTTTCAACTCAGTCATTCAAGATAGGGCTTCTTCTGGCAGGAATGTGGGGTGAGCATGAGGAGGATAGAGTTCTGGCCAGCCAGAAAGGAAGAGGGCATCAGTCCCCACCCTCTCCTCTGAGGCCAGGCCCTGGGCTTTTTGCCCAAGGAACGCTTACCTGATCGAAAAAGCCCCAAGGCCTCCTGTAGCTTGCTCACTTGGTCACTAGGGCTGCCACAGTGCTGCACGATGGCCTCAGATGCCATGGCTCTTTGAGCCCAGCCTGACAGCTCCCGGCCTCTCCATTCTGTGACTCTCACAGCTTCTCAGCAATCAGAGTACTGTTGTCTGTGTCTTCTGGGCAAAAGGACCTTGAACTTAGAAGAATTTAAGATGAGAAGACCCTGAGACAGTGGTTAATGGTGGGCTGGCAGGGGCAGGACAGGCAGCCCTGTGGACTCTGGGCACTCCACATGTCTCCCAGTGCCCTGCGAACTGAGGCTTAGAAGTCAGATGCATTATTCAGCCCTGCAGAGGAGGTCTCTGTTTGGACTGGTCTACAGCCTCATGAGATCAGATGAGCTAGTCTTTGGGCCTCTCCTGCCCACTAGTTGCCCAACCAGTATCCAGGTAGGAATTCACAGCCTCAAGTGACTTCAAGCACCCTCTAGTACTTCCTCCTCAAAGGGCCTCTTTGGGAACCTCAAGAATTGTTCCTTCGTGTTTTCTGCTCTTCTCCTCCCAAGTCACACAAATGAATGAGACTGGGAACAAGCGGTGATGTCTGCATTTCTTTTTTTTTTTTTTTTTGGTACCGGGGATCAAACTCATGACCACATGCTTGCAAGGCAGGCGCTTATGCCGCTGAGCTAAATCCCCAGCCCCAATGTCTGCATTTCATCAGCTCTTCCAGGAATCCTTTCCTCTAGGGCCTGCCCAACCTTCCCTTCTTCAATCTGGTGATTTGCTGGAACGTCATCACCCAGAGTGTATCTTGTGATTTTTTTTTTTTTTCTTAGCAGAACTCAAATTCAGGATCTTGCACTTGCCAGGCAGGCACTTGTGCTGCTGAGCTACATCCCCTGTCCTCCACTCAGAATGTAAACTTGTTGGTGGCTGTTGAGCCAAGCATGGTTCAAGGCATGGGCTTGGTCTCTTTTCTCCAGAAGTCAGGATGGTAGGTAGTAGGACTGAAGAGATCTGGGTGACCAATTGCGTGTGACCTGGCAACAACAGCATCCCACAACACTCGCTCAGCAACAATATCCTAGCACCATTTCCCCAACAGTGACACTTGGTAACCACCCTATGGCAGCAGCCCATTGTGCCAGAAATACTGTACTGAGTCACCAGACATCAATTTGGCTCCTAATTATTTACAAGCAAATCTTCTCCCTTCTGGGCTCCAGCAGGCTTACTGGGTGAGATTTTGCCTAGGGAACAAGTAATGATAATAATAAACAACCTTTTATTTTGGTTTCCTGAGACAGGGTCTCAGTATATAGTTCAGGCTGGCCTTGAAACCTCCCCCCTCTCCAGTACTGGGCATCAACTCAGGACCTTGTACTTACCAGGCAAGTGCTTGAGCCTTGGAGCTAAATCCCCAACTCTGGCCTCAAACTATTAGTGATCCTCTTGCCTCAGCCTCCCAAGTGCCGGGATTACAGGTGTGCATCACCACACCTAGTTTAATAACCTTTTTAACTGCTTAGTATGTGCTAAGAATGCTGTCCTGAGTACTTTGCTTAATACTTGTGCCAGCTCTGTGAGATAGGCTCAATTACTATCCCCACTTGTCAGGTGGTGAAACTGAGGCTCAAAGAAAGATTCAGTATTTGCCCAAGAGTGCAGTGTAATGGTTGGATGGGTTATGAATCCAAGTAATACATTTCATGGGTCTCAACCTCAACTCCTCTACCTTGCACAAAGCTCAGGAAACCTCAATCCCCTGAGTCCTCTGGGAACTGTACAAGGGCAGATAAAGGGGTAGGGTTGGTGCCCTGTGAGGGCAGAGACAGGTGGGTGACACTGAGGGACTGCTTCAGCTCGTGTTCTCAACTGTGAGGCTGGGCCAGACCCGGAGAGGGTAAGGAGGGATGGGATGGTGGACCAGTCACAAGTTGGGAAGCTGTCAGCCAAGTGAGGAGAAGTCCCAGGAGGGAAGCGTGTGGCTGTGAAAAATGGGTCCAGATTTCGTACCACACTCCTGAGGCTGACAGAGCCAGCAAGGTTGTCATCTGACCACTGTGGACTGGAGCCTCAGAAAAGCTCCTTGAACTGCAGACCTGGTATGGGGGAAAGTAGATGGGAAAGAGAATGTCTATGGGGATCAGTGGGGTCACATGGTCAGGACTGTAGACACCTAGAAGACAAACACCAAGAACATCATCAGAAAAAGGAGAAGCCATAGCCGGGCGTGGTGGTTAA
>PVJX010019697.1:0-19666 GCA_004027295.1 Dolichotis patagonum | reverse complement strand
TCATGATTTTATTTGGAGACAGGGCTTCAATAAGTGATTAAATTGCTCAGGCTGGGCTCAAATCTGTGATCCTTCTGCTTTAGCCTCGCAAAGTGCTAGAGTTATAAGCATGTGCCACACCATACCCTCACCCTGGGTTTATAAAATCTAACTGGCTGAGTGTCGACACTTGTAATCCCAGAACTCTGGGACATTGAAGTAGAAGGATTGAAAACTCAAACCCAAAATCTGGTGTGGTGGCGCATGCCTGTAATCCCAGCACCTGGGAGGCTGAAGCAGGAGGATCGTTGCAAGTTTGAGAACAGCCTGGGCTACAAAGTGAGTTCAAGACCAGCCTGAACTGCATAGTGAGACCCTGTCTCAAAAAGACCAAAAAGGCCAAAAAGAAAAAAAAAAAGTAACATCTACTTTTCCTATCTTAGACTCAGGATTATGAGAATAATACTCCCTCTTTATTTGTGAGATTAAGAATTGAGCATGAGGTTTTCACTTAGCTGTATCCCTAGTCCTGTTTGTTTGTTTGAAAGAGTCTGCTAAGTCTTACACTACCCAGGCTGGATCTGCAATCATCGTGCCTCAGCCTCTGGGACTTCTGGGTTTATAAATAAGGACCGAATACCACACTCAGCTCCTTCGTGGTATTGTGAGGGGTATCATAAAGCATAAGCAGCGGGTTACTTGTCTAGCATACAGTGGGTGCTTGATAATCAGGAGCTGTTGTATCAGCAGACCCTTGACTCCCGTAGTGGTGCTTGAAAGTCTCAAGCCGTCTGTTACGGGGCTCTGTCCTGAAAGCAATGTGGATGGTGGAGTTGTTGCAAAGGGCAAGACTGGATCTAAATTAGAGAGAAAACACTGGGCAATTGAGCCAGCATTCTAAACAAATAAGCAAAATGGCACTGTTCTACTGCAAGGATGAAGACGTTACACAAACCAGAGGATGGGGGCAAGACCTGACTTGACCCCAGCTCCGGTGAAAAGGCTCTGAATGATTTAGTTGACCACAACCTGATGGGAACTAATCATGAGAGAGAAAGGCTCTGAGGCCCAGCAGTCTTAGGCTGCATGAACAATGTGTCGTGTCCAGACTGGGGGAAATAATAGGCCTATTGTGCTGGCTTGGTCAGGCCATATCTGGAATCTTGCGTTGCTACACTGACAGACTGGCATCAGGCCAGGATGGGGACCAGCTCAGCCTCTGCTCCCAGGCTCTTGTGCTAAATGCTTCCTGTGCATTTTCTCATTTCATCCCCAAACAACTCTCTAAGGTAGGTCTTGTGACTGTCCCCACCTTACACATGCAGTGGTAACTGGTGCTTGTGCTTGTACTGGAGGACTGAACATTTATTTGCGGCACAGATGTTTATTAAATGCCTACAATGAGTCAGGCTCCAGGCTAGTTGTGGGATATGAAAGTGAAGATGAAGTTTCTCCAGGAGCACACCATGGGGGTGTGTGTGTCCAGGTCACTTGTGAAACAGAGTGATTCTGTAATGAAGGGAGATTTCAGAGTGTGAGAGACCATAGAATCTGTCTTAGCCAGCTCAAGTCTGCAGAAGGGAAGCGACAGAGAACAGTGTCACACGACTCACAGTGGAGATGTGGAGGCATCTGTGTCCTTGTCACAGTATTCAGCTGCTTCACTTTGGCCCCCTTGGCCAAAGTGCTAAACATGCTAAGATGGGATCTACTAGGGCAAACAAAGGAGCCAGACCTCATCTCTCCTGCCTGAATCAGCTAGTTATTTATGTATTTATTGGAGACAGAGTTTTGCTATGCAGTTCACTTTGGCCTTGAACTCACTACACAGCCCACGGTTGCCTGAGACTTGTGGCCATCTCCTGCCTCAGCCTCTGGAGTGCTGTGATTACAGGCATGTGCCACTATGCCAAATCAGAGATGTAAAGAAAGAAAAAAAGAAGCCAGACGCTGAGAATTATGGTGACCTCTGAGAGCTCCAATAGCTCCTTCTCTCACTTGTCAGACACAACCGGCCCACCCAGCCTCCTGAGTCTCTATGGAGACTGGTGTAAGGTTGGCAGAGGTGGGATGAAAGATACTTCTCTCCCGGCATCTGCACCTGGCTGCTATTCTAGATTGCTATCTTCCCATTTTCTTTCAAGGACCTGATTACTCTGTACTATTCTCAGACTTTGCCTTGATTGTTTCAACCCAGTCCCCTTCCCTTGCCTTGCATCTCCCAGGACTTCTTGTTGGGGAATGGACCCTACTCCACTTTATGTAATTTATGCTGAATGGTGGTGGGGATGCAGTAGGGTTGCTAAGAGGAAAACTTAAAAATAGGGAAAGAAAGAAACGAACAAAGGAAAAACAGATGAAAGGTTTGGCATCTGTGGTATGTAACAGCGGCTCTACTTGGACAGGGTGCCTTCTCTGAGCTGTAAAATGGGAATGGTACTAATAGTACTACCCTCATAGGGTGGTTGTGAGCCTGCTGAACAGGGCCTACAGGGAGCTATCCCATAAAAGGCTGCTGTCACCCTACAAAGCCCTGTGGTCCTGCTTTCTCTGTGGCAGTGCTCCTCATTTCTCTCTTCCATCACAAAGAGCCCCACAATTGCCAATAACAGGAGGTGGGAATGGTTGGTCTCAGGAGAAAAGAGGGGGACATCTGGGGGCAAAGTGCCACACTACGTCTCCAAGTTAAAGGGAAGGGGTAACCCGACTCCAGATTTTATTTTTGTTTTGATAAAAACGCAATGGTCAAGTTTATTCATGAAAACAAAAATGAAGAGCGGGAGAGAAATTGGCTCTGCAGAGCTAGTGTGGACCAAGTAGATAGAAAAAGAGGGAGACAGCAGAGATAAATGTACACGCTGCGTCTAGGGAACACCATGTGGGCTACAGTGAACAGTTATGACGGCTCCGACTCCGGATTTGGAGGGGCCTGTGGGTCTCTGGGTCCCCACCTCTCTTAGATCTGGGGGTCAGAAGCCATGGGCTGCTGGCTTAACTCACAGAGAACTCACTCAGGGACCTCGGGCGGGCCATCTTCGGCGTTGGGCCTCAGTTTCCTCCGAAGGATCAGGTGGCTTTCACAGCCTTCTCTTGCCTGGAGAGGAGGGAGCACAGCCAGCAGCCGGTTCCGGGGCTCTAAGAGAACGTGGCTCAGAGGCTAGGCTCGGTCGGGAGGGTGGGGCCGGCAGGAAGGCCGGCGGGCGCGGGGATTGGCTCCAGACAGGCATCGCGTGTCAGTGATTGGTCCGACCTGAGAGGGGCCGAGCCTTTAAGAGGCTCGGAGGGCGCGTGGAGGAGAGTGTGAGCCTCGCCGGCCTGGGGATTGGGCTGGTGCGTAGCGACAGTGGTGGCAGTGGCTACGACCTGAGCCCGCGAAGAGTAGGATCCCTCCGAGGAGAGGAGCATCTCGGCGTTCCGGCCTCAGACGCCGTGGCCTGCGGGTCATGGCCAAAGGAGAGGGTTCCGAGAGCGGCTCCGCGGCGGGGCTGCTGTCCCCCAGCATCCTCCAAGCCGGCGAACGCCCGGCCCAGGTGAAGGTGAGGGCCCAGCACCCCGAGTGGACTGAAGGGGTGGTGGGCGGGCCAAATGGGGCTATGAGGCTGGCAGACGTCAGGTCTGGTACGTGGGATGGCAGGGGACCCGGAAGCCAGGGAGCAAGAGAGCGAGCAGGGGTGCCCGAGGACGAGGGAGTGATGAGACAGTCGGGGGGGGGGCGCTCACGCCCCCTTTTGCTCTCCCCGCACTCCATCTCGGCCGCATGGCGGAGGGCCAAACTCGCAGTTCCACTTGGTGCCGGGCTGTGCCTAGCTGGTTCCGGTTCTTCTAGGACTAGCAGCCCGCATTTGGCGCCCTAGAAGCCGGAGAGACCCCAGAGATCTTAGAAACGCCCCCTTCCCCTTCCCTCACCCCCTCCCCACCCACCCTCACTCTCCTACTCTAGCCTGTACTTTACGGTGAGGGCTGCTCAAGTTCATTCATAAGAACAGGGGCCCGGCTCTTAAAGGAGCCGCATTCCGTAGGCGTTTGAATGGTGTTCGCGTGCGCAGTGCCTTGTGCCTCGACCATTGGCTCCAGCCCCAGCCAAAGCCCTATGGACTTATTTAACGACCGAATAAAATCAGGCAGGCCCACGAACGGATCTCAGGCAGTAAATATCTCCTTGGGAGGTGGCTATCTTTTCTTTTTATTAACGGATCCTTGGAAAGAGACCGATGAGCAATTACGCTGTTACCATGTATGAGTAATCTCTACTTTTCCCTGGGCAACCTCAACCTCCCTAGCGCCTCATCTAGACAGAGCCCAGCCCTGCACCTGGAGGCCTTTCTTTCCCTCTCCAGGGTCCCATAGGAGCTAAAGCTGGAGCGTAGGACAGCTCCTGAGTTTCCCTGGAGCTCTGGCTGCCTATGGGGACCAGGGACGCTCAGGGGCAGGTGGGAGGAACAGCGGTGCCTGCAGCCAGCTGGGGTGGGCCCCTACAGCTCTCTAGAGCTATCACCAGTAGGCAGGTGGATCGTGGCCCCGGAGCCAGGGCTGGAGCCCAGGATGAGTTTAGGCAGCTATCGGTTGAAAAAGGATTTTCAGGTTGTGGCAGCTGGTGAAGGGTGGGGACCGGTCTGCCGCTGGAACATGCCCCCCTCTGGAATTTGGAAAGGAACAGTGGCTGAGGCCTTGGGGAGAGTTCTTTAGAGATGGTAGCTGGTAAATTTCTTCAGAATCTGGCAAGGGGGAGTGGGTGGCTTAGGAGCAACTTCCTTAAGAGTATGGGTTTTCTTTTTTCCAGGGTCCTAAGAATAGGAAATTCTTTTTTGGTGGGAAGTGGGATCTCCCCATGTGGGAACAGGGGAAGACAGAGTTGGTCCTCCTGGCAGAGTTAGCTGGAGGGGTGTTCCTGCCTCTGGACCTTCTAGGATGGAAATCATGATCTTGGGCCCATTTTCACTCTTTCTTCTTTCCAGAAAGAACCAAAGAAGAAACAACAGTTGTCAGTTTGCAACAAGCTCTGCTATGCAGTTGGAGGGGCCCCCTACCAGGTGACGGGATGTGCCCTGGGCTTCTTCCTGCAGATCTACCTGTTGGATGTAGCTCTGGTGAGTGACCTGAGCCTTCCAGGTTTCATCTGGTATCCCAAAGTGGTACCCTTGGGTATATTCTAGGTACCTCTTATGGTTGCTCAGTTTTACCTATTTATAAAATGGGACAGAAAAATATATTTTGCTGTCTCTTAGAGTTACAGTGGGTGAGAAATAAGACTTTAGAAAATATCCAGGTGGGGAGTCTTAGACAGCAACTCCTCCATTCCTGGCAGGAGCAAAAGAGCCTGGAGGGGTAGGCAGTAGTGTGAAGGAAAATGGCACTTACTGGGGACACTGTTCTTGGAAGAGACTGGCACAGCATGTCCCTGGCTGGAAGACAGCTAGCTTGGCTCAGGGGTAGCAGACATTGTCAAGCTTGTGGAGGAAGTGTGTTCTATCTTCATGTGGCGAGCAGAGGCTTGTCAGTGGGTAGGGGGACCTTCAAGTGTTGGGCTAAGCTAGAGCACCCCAGGGCATAAGATCTTCAACTGTGGGAATGCTTAGTATGAAGCAGTGCTACACTGCTTTGAGAAGCCTTGGCCAGCAGCCTGGCATCCCAAGAATTTGTCCTGTACAGATAGGCAAGTAAGAAGCTGAATAGCCATGACTGCTGGGGCTCCTGCACTGGCTGACTTCTGTGTAGCATCTGACTTGGCAAACTTATCCATTTACAGGTGGGAAACACACCGAGCCCCAGAAAGACAAATGACTTCATTCAGTAGCTCGATTTTGAGTAATTCCTTCAGGCTAGTCCCTGAGTAGGAGGCAAGCACGAGGAACGTGTGGTTGAAGTATAAAGCTGTTATAGTGAGTGTTAGGAGGTGCAGGGAGGTCAGCCAGGGTGCAGGGAGGTCATCTTGAGGAGTTGATGTATGGGTGAGGCTGTGAGCTTTCCAGAGCAATAGCGATAGCCAGCCTTGCCTTTGGTGAAAAGGAGGAACCCAGAGCATTTGGATTTAGAGAATTTAGAGCCTAGAGAATTTAGGAGGAGGGGGAAAGTTTGAACAGGTAGTTACAGGCCACTTTTTAAAAAGTGTCTATATTTGCTGGGCCTGGTGGCGCATGCCTGTAATCTTAGCACTGGAGGCTGAGCCAGGAGGATTGTAGTGAGTTCAAGGTCAGCCTGGGCTACATAGAGACCCTGTCTTAAAACAAACAAATAAAAAGCATCTACAGTTGGGTGTGGTAATTAATACCTATAATTCCAGCATTTGGGAAGCCAAGGCAGGAGAACTGAAAATTCAAACCCTGGCTGGGCTACATAACAAGACTTTGTCTAAAACAAAAAACAAACAAACAAAAACCCCTGTAGATCCTTATGTCCAAGAATCCAAGATAGAGCCTGACCCTGTAAGATAGTGATTATAACTTCCATTATACAAGTGGGGAAACTGAGGCCCATTGTGGCTATTTAGTGAATGCTAGTTCTATTGTCAGGTGGCCAGAGGCTTGGGGCTATGAGAGAGAGGTAAGGAAATGATTTTATTTATTCTTTTTTTTTTTTTTTTTTTGAGTAGTTTAGGCTGGCTTAGAACTAATTATGTAGCCCAGGCTGGCCTTGGACTCAAAGTGATCATCCTGTCTCAGCCTCTGAAGTGTTGGGATTATACCCAGCCTGGCTGGGTAAGGAATGATTCTAGATTTATTCTATATCATGGGAGTGTTTTCAAAGGCAGCAGAGAGGGTAAGACATAGATCTGGGAAAGTCCCTAAGGAGGCACACAGTGCTAGTGTTATCAAAGAAATCACATGTCAAACAGGTATGGTAGCACATGTCTGTAATCCCAGTACTTTGGGAGGCTGAGGCAAGAGGATTACACATTTTGAGCCTAAACTGGGCAATTTAGCAAAACCCTATCAGAATAAAAAATAAATATAAAAGGCTGGGGTGAAAACTCAGTGTGAAAGCCCCTGTGTTCAATCCCCAGTACACATACACACAAAACCGCTTGTCTTTTGTGACCCTGAGCATTGAATCCAGGGTTAGACAAGCACTGAGCTACATCCCCAGCTCTGCTATTATCATTATTAACCAGGGCGGCAAGGCCCAGGTGGGCACAACGCAGGGTCTCAGGGGCCTGGCGGAGGTGGGGAAAGGACCCCTGCTCCTGCTGAGTGGTGAGGACTGTGGTGGGTCAAGTGCTGAAGGGATTGTCTCCTAACTCCTCCCCGTTTCAGGTGGACCCTTTCTCTGCCTCCATCATCCTGTTTGTGGGCAGAGCCTGGGATGCCTTCACAGACCCTCTGGTGGGCTTCTTCATTAGCAAATCCTCCTGGACCCGCCTGGGTCGCCTCATGCCCTGGTGAGTAGAAGATGCCTTCCAGGTGGCAGGCGATTCTTGCACATCTGCCCCTCAGGGGTCCTTCCATCTCATGTCCCAGGCTAGAGGGGCAAGAAGAAGGGATCAAAGCCCAGGGGTGTTGAGGTTTCATGTGAGGCCTCAGCTGCTCAAGGCGTGTACACTGGGACAGCAAGCCAAGTCATTCTCAGGCTGACTGAAGCTCAGGGCTCATCAGTTCCCCTTGGCCCAGGTTCCCCTGCTCTCCAAGTTCTCCCTTCCCCTCATCGGTCTCTTACATGGTGGCAGAGGAATAGTTAAGAGCAGTTGAGAAGTTTACTCTCCAGTCAGCCTGCCTGGGTTTGAATCCCAACCTCACTACCTACAGCTGTGCAACCTTGAGCAAGTCACTTAACATCTCTGAGCTTCAGATTTCTTCATCTGTAGAATTAGGATAAGGAACTTTTCACAGGGCTGTGATGAAGACTAAATGATTGCAAATATGTATAATACTTAGGACAGTGCCTGGTACCTTTTTTGAGGCAGTCTTCCCCTGTAGTTCAGACTGGTCTGGAGCTCTGTATATCCCAGTCTGGCTTTAAACTCATCATGGTGATCCTCCTGCCTCAGCTTTCTAAGTGCTGGGATTATGGGCATGTGCCACCATACCTGGAAATGCTGGGCACTTATATATACTTGAGACAGGGCCTCACTATATAGTCCAGGCTGGCCTTGAACTTGTGGTGATCCTCTTGCCTCAGCTTCCTGAGTGCTGAGATTATAAGCATGCACCTCCATGCCTGGCAGTGTACCTATCAAATGATACATAATTTGCATTCCTGTGTGACTCTTGGGTTGGGGGTCAGAGACAATGCCAGGAATGGTTTAGCAGACCCATAAGCTCTGGGTCCTTGAATGATGTGAATTTTTTCTCTTGGTACAAAGTCTCCACCACTCAGCTGCAGGCTGTGGGGCCAGGTGGGGGGAGGCAGTTCCCGTAGATCAGACAGCAAGGGAGACACAGAAGACCAGCCAGGCCGGGCTCTGGTTCCCTCCAGGACATCCTGCTTCAGGGGTGGGGGGGATGCCCCTTTCATCTCCAGCCCATCCAAGCTCAAGTGGGCGCCTTCCTGCCCCAGGGGCGCCCGTACCTGGTCTCCGGCCTTCAAAGCTCTTCCAGCACCCCCCGAGCCCCCACAGCTTCCTTTCCCACGAGGCCTCCCACCCACTACAATCCTGCCAGGCCTTGGCGAAGGCCCAGGCTGGAGCCTTTGATCCAAGTTTCAGGGCCAGGGTAGGATAGACTACCTCACCTGGCCAGGCTGCTCCAAGTGTGCCAGCTCGGGGGCCTTGGCTCTGTGCCCGCATCCCTGGCAGCTGGTGGAAGGCGGGCCCTGCTGCCACATCGCCTCATGAGGCCCAGCCAATGGGAGCGGCTGCTGGGCCAGGCCAATGTGGCAGTCACATTGGGTTCCTGGGCAGCACTGTTCAGCTGCCTGGAGCAGAGGATGGAGCATTTGAGGAAGGATGATGAGCCCTTGTCTCTGAGGAGACATGTGATTTGGGGAGGATAGAGGAGGCAGAGCAGCCAGCAGGAAGGAGTCAATCTGGGTAGGTGAGGCAGCCAGTTTAGGGAAGATGCCGGGGGCTCCCCAGGCTGCTTCCTGCCTTAGCCCGTATCTTTGTACATGTCTGAGCAAACACTAGCAGATCCCAGGCTGAGGAACCGCTGCACACAGCAAGGACCTGGGCCCCTCTTCAAATCCCTCTTCCCTTCTGGATAGGAAGAGCCTGGGGCCTCTTCTGCAGGTTTCAGAGTAGCCCCTCCTGTAATCCTCTCCTTCAAATCAAAGACTTTGACAACTTGTGCTTTTTGGGATGTCCCTAAGGCCACCCTGTGAAAGGCAGGTGGTCAGCAAGGTCACAAGGGGAGGCTGAGAAGCAGGCCGGACCTGAGGTCTGATTCCTAGCCCTGGGCCCTCCAAAGCCCCAGGCCCTGGGCTGCGCTACTCCTGCAGGCTGGCTCTGCTGCTGAAACTTTCCTGCTGGAGTCACAGCAAACAGTGTCCCAAGCTCTGGTCTGCATGTTCACATCGACTTATTTAACTCTTAAGACTATTCAGCCCTACAAAGCAGAACCAAAGTCCTTGCAGGAGCCTGCGAGGTACCCTATTTCCTCTCCATGCTTATCTCCTAATTCCATCTCCCTTGCTCATGACACTGGTTCCTCTTACTGTCCCTCAGCCCTGCCTGGAAGGCTCCTGCCTGAGGACCTTTGTGCTGGGTGCTGCCCTTTGGCCCACACTTACTTCAGGCATCCCCGCAGCCACCTCCCTCTGCCACTCAAGGTCTTCCTGGCGAGGCCTTCTTGGGCTCTGCTTCTCACTTCCAATGCTCTGGAGCTCTCCATAGTACTTACTACCTTCTAACATGTGTATAACCTTTTTGAAAACTGGCAAAATATATGTCCTGTTCCCATTCAATATTTAGAACCATTTTAAGTGTATTGTTCATTGACATTAAATACATTCCCACCTTCTTGTGACCAGTACCGCTTCCACTTCCTGTACTTTTATATCTTCCCAAACTAAAACTCTGAACCCATTGACAGTAACACTCGCTTCCCCTCTTCTAGCCCCTCACAACCACCTTCCTACCTTCCGTGTCTGTGAGGTTCACTACTCAAGCTCGCTCACCTCCTACAAGTTGAATCGTACAATATTTATGATTTCGTGTCTGGCTTATGTCACTGAGCCTAATGTCTTCAAGGTTCGCCCCTGTAGTAGCATGGGTCAGAAATTCATTCCTTCTTAAGGTGGAACATATATCATGGGTCAGAAATTCATTCCTTCTTAAGGTGGAACATATATCATGGGTCAGAAATTCATTCCTTCTTAAGGTGGAACATATATCATTTTAAACTTGTTTATTTTTGCTGGTTGCCAAGTAGAATGTAAATTCTGCAAGGACAATGTTTTTGTTCATCTTTTTTCTGCTCTTGCTTTTGTCTTTTTTGTTCACCGATACATCCTAAGCAATTAGAACAGTGCCCAGCACACAATGGGGGCATAATAAATATTTGAGCCATTGTTGAATGTAAGGCATGTGCTATTTTTTATTCTTATTTTATGCCAGAGGAAGTGAGTCAGAGAAGTTAAATAACTTGCCCAAGCCTAAGTTTTTATGGTTAGTTGGGAGAACTGGACTTGGGTTTCTTAACCTCACCCTCTGCTGCTTTCTCTGCTGGAGCTGAGGTGTCAGTCCAGTCTGAGGGCTGCCCCTTGTGATGGGCAGGACTCACGTGCAGGTGGCAGACCTTTGCCACCTCTTGGACTTGTGTCACTAGGCTCAATCCTCCCACCTGACTCCTGCCTCTTCCTTTGCCTAGAGTTGGCCTTCCCCACCCCCGCACAGCTGTGTGTGTGCAAATGGTGTGTGTGCACATGTAAAAACACACAAGTGCCAGGTTGCCCCTTTTCCCTGCCTGCCTGCCCTGAAGTCTTGTCCTCTACTCACGACCTCCAACCCAGAAGAATACCCCGCTGGGGAGAGGTGGATGAGACTGAGGTCTGACCTTCTCACTCTACACTGAGGATTTTAGTCCAGGGCCTGTCTCCAGTGTATCCTTCTGGGCTTGGCCATCAGTGTCTTCCCAGAAGCCCCAGGGTGGGTGGATTCAGGAGAAGGAACTTCTGGTGGGGACTCAGAATGCAGAGCTGGGCCTCTGGCTCAGCTGGGCTCCTGGGGTTCTGGCCTCCACTCAGACTTCCCCTTCCCCAGGATCATCTTCTCCACACCCCTGGCTGTGGTCGCCTACTTCCTCATCTGGTTCGTGCCTGACTTTCCTCGGGGCCAGGCCCTTTGGTACCTCATTTTCTATTGCCTCTTTGAGACACTCGTCACGGTGAGTGTGTGCCCCTTTTCTCGGTATCCTTGGGCCAGGGCAGGGGCAGGGGCAGGGGCAGGGGCAGTCCCTGGGGTTTCAGTGTCTGCCTGTCCACTAACCGGCCAGAGGCCTCTCTTCTATGCCAGTGCTTCCACGTCCCCTACTCGGCACTCACCATGTTCATCAGCACCGAGCAGAGTGAGCGGGACTCGGCCACTGCCTATCGTAAGTCTCCCCACCCATTGCTCCTGTGCCCTCCTGCCTTGCCTTGTGCCATCCCTTTTGGGCCCAGCTCCTGCTCTGTGGTTAGCTGTGGGTGTGAAAGCTTTTTGTATATGTGTGGTGCGAGGGTTTGAAGCCAGGGCCTCGTGTGTACTGAGCAAGTGTTCTTTCATTGAACTTCGCTGCATGAAACTGAACTTGGTCCCCTTATTTCTCAGGTGAGACCCAGAGAGATGCAAAGAATAACCTGAGCTCACACAGAGAAAGGCTATGAGTACTGGCCTAGGACACTTGCCTTTTCTACCCACCAAATCTGGAGCTGGAGTGGGCCCCCATCTATCTGGACTTCCTCCCTGGGCCAGTAGACCATGAGGCTCCCTAAAAGACCTTCTTTTCTCTACCCAGGGATGACTGTGGAGGTGCTGGGCACAGTGCTGGGCACAGCGATCCAGGGACAAATCGTAGGTCAAGCAAATGCGCCTTGTCTCCAGGACCCCAGTGACTCTGCACTGACCTCAGAAAGTAGCAATCGCACACACAGCATCTCTTTACTCAGACAAACTGTGAGGCCCTTCTCTGGCAGGCGTGGCTTTGGGGAGGTGGGAAACGGGGGAGTGCTTTACAGTCATCCTGAAAATAGAATCAAGAACTCTTGTTTCATATATGTATATTTTTAAATTTTGACAGGGTCTCATTATGTAGTTCAGACTGGCCTTGAATTCACTTTGTAGCCTAACCTAGCCTCAAGCTCACGGTGGTCCTCCTGCCTCAGCCTCCAGAGTGCTGGGATTACAGGCATGTGCTACCACAGCTGGCCTCATGTTTCTTAACCGTGGGGCATCTGATATACCTATTATACCACTTAATATGTCTGCTGTGCCTACTTTGCTGACAAGGAAACTGAAATCTAGAGAGACTAATTTGCCCAGGACCACAGAGCTGGTAAATTGCAAACATTCAGGGAGATTTGAACTGGACTCTCAGGCCCCTGGTTTTTAACATTTTGTATATCTAAACTTTACCCAGCCTTGGAAAGCAACAGTAGGACCAAGATGATTCTCTGGTTTCCCAAATGGAGATAGTGGGTCCCCCAGAGAAGGGATTGGCTGTAGATGGTTGAGTGGGGCTGCTGGGAGGAGACCACACTAACTCTGTCACCTTCACCTCCTTTATAGCAAAACGCATACCTGCTGGCAGCGGGAGTCATTGCCTCCATCTACATCATCTGTGCTGTCATCCTGACCCTGGGTGTGCGGGAGCAGAGAGGTGAGAGGGGCCTGGGATGCGGTACAGGCCCCAGCACAGGGTGGCCGCATCTTTCGGCCTGGCCCTCTGCTTCCTCCTCACTGTCACCCCTTTTCCCCAGAGCCCTGTGAGACCCAGCAGGCTGAGCCAATTCCTTTTTTCCGGGGCCTTCGGCTGGTCATGAGCCATGGCCCGTATGTCAAGCTCATTGCCGCCTTCCTCTTTACCTCGCTGGCTTTCATGGTGAGTGGGAACCTGGTGTGCCCAGCCCGAGAGGGACGGGGCTGGAGAAGGCTCGGGATGAGGAGGAGCTGAGGAACAGATGGCATGGGGTGGGTGGGCAGTGGTCTCCGGAGCATGGGGGGGTGTCTTGGGGAGACACAACCCCAATATTACCTCCTTCCTTCCCTGCCTGCTACATCCCCCAGCTAGTGGAAGGGAACTTTGCCTTGTTTTGCACCTATACCCTGGGCTTCCGCAATGAGTTCCAGAACCTACTCCTGGCCATCATGGTGAGTGTGGGTGTGCTGACGTGGCACAGGTGGGATGACTTTTGGGACACTTACAGGATGTTTCCAGACATGAAGGGGTAGAGACGGCTCCCCAGAATATTTGGGGACCTACAGTTGCTCAGGTAGGATTATGAAAGAAGAGTCTGGAAGCCAGGCAAGATGGCACAAGCCCAGCACTCTGGGAGGCTGAGGCAAGAGGATCACAAGTTTGAGTCCAGCATGGGCCATTTAGCGACTTAGCTAGAACCTGTCTCAACATAAAAAATAACAAAGGGCTAGGGATATAGCTAGTGCAAAGGCCCTGGGTTCAATCCCTGGCACCACACACACCACACACAAAAAGGAAGATGAAGGTGAAGGAGTTTGGGAGCGGATGTTAGAGAGCACGGCCAAAGCAAAGGTGTGGTTGCCAAATACTCTGTGGCCTTGTGCCCAGAGTTATGAGAAGGCAGAAGGACCATGTGTGTGCTTGTTAACTTCCTCCTTGCCCAGACGATGCCATCTGGCTGCCCCCAGCAGGGCTAGAAACACCTTTGGGGTGCTGGGAAGGCCAGGAAACATTTCATGGCTCCACCCCACCCCTCACCCCTTTTATCCTTCCACAGCTCTCAGCCACATTCACCATTCCCGTCTGGCAGTGGTTCCTGACCCGCTTTGGCAAGAAGACAGCTGTATACACTGGGATCTCAGTGAGTGGGCTTAGGGGTGGCTCCTGGGTTGAGGTGGGCTTCCTGGTGGCAACCTCCCAGCTGACCCATGTTCCCACACCCCCTCCCCTAGTCAGCAGTGCCATTTCTCATCTTGGTGGCCCTCATAGAGCGGAATCTAATCGTCACGTACGTGGTGGCCATAGCAGCTGGCATCAGTGTAGCAGCAGCCTTCCTACTACCCTGGTAGGTACATTCAGGCTCACCTGAGCATGGTCCCCAGCCTTCTACCTTCTAGCTTCAAAGCTCCTTGGGGAGAGTTCTTTGGGGACCTCTGTAGGCCATTCTGTGGGTTCAAGTTGGGGACAGATGGGATCTGCCTGAAGAATTGTGTAGTTTATGAACTGTGCAAGAACACCTCGTCGCTGTGAGAAACGGGGGCTCAAATCTGGCCTGCATGCTGCTTGCTGAGCTGAGCACCTGGACCAGGACCCCTTCGTCTTGCAGGAATGGGCCTTCTTTTCTTATTCACTGAGCTGAGCGCCATGGTGCTGCTGACTCCCCGAGGGTCGCCCCTTCTCATTGACACCAAGGTGCCCAGTGGCTTGGCAGTGCTGGGGAGTCCTCATGGCAGCCACCACCCACTCTGCACAGGTCCATGCTGCCCGACGTCATCGATGACTTCCACCTGAAGCACCCCAACTCCCATGGCACGGAGCCCATCTTCTTCTCCTTCTATGTCTTCTTCACCAAGTTCGCCTCTGGGGTCTCGCTGGGCATCTCCACCCTCAGTCTCGAGTGAGTGGGGCAGGGTTCTGGGGCAGCCAGGGAAGGGCCAAGCCCTAGGATCCCCACCCTCACCACTTCCTTCCTGGCTGGGTCCCCACAGCTTTGCCGGGTACCGGTCGCGAGGCTGCTCCCAGCCACCACGTGTCAAGTTCACACTGAAGATGCTGGTGGCCCTGACGCCCATCGCCCTCATCGTGCTGGGCCTCATGCTCTTCAAGCTGTACCCTATTGATGAGGAAAAGAGGCGGCAGAATAAGAAGGCCCTGCAGGCTCTGCGGTGAGAACAGGGAAGGGTGGTGCCCGACTCAGTAGCCCCTTGTGTCTCCTGGGGCCAAGTCCAGTCTAACCCCTGCGTGCCTCCCCAAAGCCCTGCATCAAACTGCTCTGCGTGCATTCACTTAGCAAATACTTACCGGTTCCTACCACTGCCTGCACTGCATTCGTGAACAAAACAAAAATCCCTGCCCTTAAGGAACTTGTGTCTTGCCACTAGGAGTTCATGGTTTCCCATATGTGGTTCTCCAACAACACTGCATGTCTGAGATTCTTATGATTCCCTTTCTGCTAATGAAGAAACTGAGGTTTACCTCAGAACGGTGGCCAGCCCTGTGGATAATGGGCAGAACTGGGCTTTGAGCCCTGCCTGATCCTGTTAACTGCAGCCGGTTGCCTCTGCCACTGCTCTGCTGGCTTTGGGAAGCTTGGGTGTGACCACAACCTTAGGGCTGGGCCAGATGAGTCATGCCAGCCTGTGCCAGAGTGTAGCTCGAGAGTTTGTGGCACCCTGTGTGCAACAAGACCAGCCAACAGCCACCAGCAGTTCGTGGGCTGAAAGGGGGACCCAAGGGTCCTGTAGTTTAGAAGCATCCAACAGGGCCCAGCCCCTGAGGAAAGAGGCAGGCGGCAGTGGGGTCGGGGTAGGCTGCTTCCTCCAGCACTTTTTCCAGCTCATTCTTTCTGGCTCTTGCAGGGATGAGGCCAGCAGCTCAGGCTGCTCCGATGCAGACTCCACAGAGCTGGCCAGCATCCTCTAGGGGCCACCGCATAGCCTGAAGCCACACACGGAAGGCTGTGTCACCAGCCCACGCAGGGATCAGGACCTCTTTGCCCACTTGCTGAACACCTGCTCTCTAGGTGCCAAGACAGGGACCAAAGACCAGAGCGTGTGCGGCCCGGGACACTCACTCCTGTGCTCACGGGGGCCTGCCCGTGCGGTGGCCTCCTGCCTCCCCTCTGCCTGCCTGTGGGGCCAAGCCCTGGACTGCTACTGTGAATATGCCAAGGACTGATGGGGCCCAGCCCAGAACACTAATGTAGACACTTTTTATACAAAACTAATTAATAACTTAATGACTGTGTACATAGCAATGTGTGTATGTATATGTCTGAGCTATTAATGTTATTAATTTTCATAAAAGCTGAAAAATGTCTGTTTCTGTGTATCCTCAGCCCTTCACCAAGTCCTTTGGTGCCAAGACTCAGACCCTGAGAGGGTGCAGTATACCACAGGTGCCGCTGGGTGGGGAGACAACAGCCTCAGTTAACATTTACCAAGTTCCTGCTCTGTGCCAGGCACCATGCGGAAACTGGGTGTGCCCTTGATAGAAACACTTGTTTAACCCTGGCAACCATTCTTCAGGTCGGGGCTGCTCCTGTTTCGAAGATAAGAAAACTGAGCCAAGTCATAGAGGGACATAGCTAAAGTCACAGAGCCGAGAGTGATCTAACAGCCTGGCACAGTGGTGCACACCTATCATCCCAGCACTCAGGAGGCTGAGGCAAGAAAACTGTCAAGAGTTTGAGGCCTGCCTGGGCTTCATAGTGACACCCTGTCTTAGAAAAGAAAAAAAAGTCCCAGCTCTGTGAGGCTCCCTAGCCACTACTCTCCACTCCCCGGTGTCTGGAATAACTGAGGGAAGGGCAGACATTTGCTCTGCCCACCCATCCATACCTGAACCTGTGAGGCATGACTGACCGGGAACCTGGAGTGTCCCGGGAGACCTGACATTTTTTGTCCACAACTGGGGCCTCCAGTGTTGAAGGGGGACCATGTGCCTGCTGGATATAAGTGTCAGGAAGAAGCCCACCAGGCACCAGGGAAAGGACTAGGGGCACTTGTCCCACTTTCGTGGTATAAATACTCCCACCATAGCCCAATTCAAGACACTCATGGTTGTACCACCTTGCCATATTCCTGACTATTTAACAGGGCTCTTATAAGCCAATAGGATCACCCCAGCACACCACTGGGTCTCAAGCCTAGGCCAGCCTCCAAAGTCGTAGGAAAGCATTGCTGGCAGGATCAGGAGCAACTAGCTGAACTTCATTATTTTATAGACAATGGAGACCAGAGACCGGGTGTTTGGGGGAGTAATTCAGGCTGGCTTTGAACTCAATATGCAGTTCAAGATAATAGCAAACTCATGGTGACCCTCCTGCCTCATCCTCCTAAGTGCTGGGATTACAGGTATGTGCCATCATGCCTGGCTTCAGATTTGTTTTTTACCTTGGATGTGGGATTCTATTTTAGGTGAGAGAGGGCTCCGTTGTACCAATGAAGTTCTACCAAGTCACTTCCATAGATGCCATGAAGTGTTACCAACAGGCACTATTTCATGTGTCTGCAAACACTAACCCACTTATCCTCCAGAACTTCCTTGTGGCAGTTACCATGGCCTCATTTTACAGATGAGGAAACCCAGACACACGGAAATGAAATAACCTGCCCAAGGTCACTAGCCAATGGAGAACTAGATACACAAATCCCGGCTGTTTCGCTCTAGGGCCTGAGCCCTTTACCACAGCTCTAAGGCTGCTTTGTGGACCAGTAGTTTGACCCCTATGCAACCAGTTTCTCTGCCTTTGCAGCTATCATTTCGGTCAGAAGCTGCCTGAGGAAGGCAGGAGCCTGGGGCTGATGTGGCTTGGGCAGCTGGAGAACTGAGGCACTCAGCACTCCTCCAGCCTGACCCATAACTACCAAGTCCTGTCCTTTAAAAACAAGTATTTTAGAGCTGAAGGTATAACCTCCATGACACAATGCTTGCCTAAGACGCATGGGATCCTGGGTCCAGTCTCTATAACTGAAAAAATATATTTCAACTTTTTAAACCACACAAACTTGCTTTTTTCCCATTTCCACATTTGCTTCTCAGGTTTTATCTTCTCTTGCCTGGGTGGTTGCACCAGCATCCTGACTGATCTCTTTGTCTTCCACTGGATCTGCTCACATTGCTTCTGCAAACTATCCGAGACACCTGAGAAGCTCTCCCATGCACAAACCCTTCTGGGAGTCTCCGTTGCTTTCAGGAAGGAGTCCAAGGCTCCTGCTGACCTCCCCAGCCCTGGACCAGGCACAGCCCTTCTTGCAGGCCATTTACCTAACCCTGGAATACATACCTGCCTCAGCGGAACCTGTGGGCACTCGTCCAACATGTCTGGGCTCCAGCAAGGTTCTCAGCGGTTCCTACCCCTCTGCCCCTTGGAGCAGGTTCCTGCCTGCCTCATCATTGCGTTCCACACAGAGCCCAGGGCCAGGCATGGCAGGGTGGGGTTGGTGCTTGGGGATGAATGAATGTAAGCTATGACTGGAGAGGGCTTTGGTTCAGAGCCAGGCCCCATTTCTACTGACCCACTGAGGTGCTTTTGTCTGGGTCTCAGTTTCCTCTAGATATTCTGTGAGGATTACAATGGAAAACTCTTTCATTGTTGGGCTTGGTGACACACACCTGTGAATCCTGATTCTCAGGAGGCTGAGGCAGAAGAATCACAAATTTGAGGCTGGTCTGGTCTGAGTTGGGCTACTTAGAGAAATCTTGTTTAAAAAAAAGAAAAAAAAAGCCCATTTTTTCCCCTTTCTTCACCCTTGAGTTCCTTTTTCCCTTCGCCCTCTGTTTTCCCTTTGCCCTTTTCCCTGTTTTGCTACTGTCCCATGATCTTCAATAAAAGTGGCCACTAAGTACATGCTAGAGAGAGAGAGAGAGAGAGAGAGAGAGAGAGAGAGAAGAGAAAGAGATAGAGAATGAAAGCAGAAGGAAACACTCTCCTCTCACCAGTTTTCTTTCTTTTTTCTTTTCCTCTCACCAGTTTCATTGCTCTCCTATTCAGAGCCCCCTGCCGAGTTCTTGGGGGATGACTTGAGCATGGAGGAGACGGCAAGCAGTCTGGGATCCCAGAAATGCCTTGGGTCGCTGGCTACTCTAGATCCTCTGCACAGCCTATCCTCACCCTCTGAGAGCAATGCAACCTTAAATTCCCCTGTGTTTGGGCCCAGCATTACCACAGCAGACCCTGTCCCGCCCTCTTCACTAGTCCCTAACTCAGTCGAGCCACCCACCATGCACCACCTCTAAGGACCAGGTGTGGCTTTGGCGCCACCTGCTGGAAGAAGGAGACAAACCCTCAACATTGCAAAGAAGACGTGCTTCATTGATCCGGGACGTTATTCCCCTAATCTGAACAGGTGTTTACAGTAAATCTCCAATATGTCATTCACCCGCTAGTCTGTGCAGAAAAGGTGAACAGCACGGAGGTTATCTTCTTGGTGGAGATAAACGACAAACAAGAGTTTCGGATTTAGTATGCACCGTGAAAGGCTAAGTGCAGTGATGTGAAAGAACTGGTACGAAGCTGCTTTATGTTAATTGCTCAGGAAAGAATGTTCTGAGAACGTCACATTGGCTTGAATCATGGAAGAGGAGAATTGACCAGATGTTCAAAGAGCTCAAGGAAAGCCCTGCAGGAAAAGCAGACGGTGGATACAGCCTCACGCTGCAAGACAGCCTGGTACCTCCGGAGGACAAAAAAAGGCCAATGCACCCATAGGGCAGCTGTGTACCCCCTGGGTTGGGAGGTGCAGAGCAGCCAGGCACTCCAGGGCGTGTAGCCCATGAGAGAATTTGAATTTTATTTGACAGCAGCCAAAAAGTCATTGAAGACGTTTAAGTTGAGAAGTGATTTACATTTAAAAATGTTTTCCTGACTGCATGGAGAATTGATTAGAGAAGGGTAAAAATTGCACAGAAGAGAATACTGA
>PVJX010019696.1:0-34480 GCA_004027295.1 Dolichotis patagonum | reverse complement strand
ATTGGCTATGTTATTTAGTATGAGCTCCCCATATGCAAAGATATGGACAACCATTTGGAAGAGAATGGGAGACAATATGACAGATAGTAAAGATCCTGGGTTGTCTAGCTTTGAAATTTATGCTTTCTTATGTCCCATTCTGTTCTGTTTTGTTGTGTTTAATTTTACACCCTTTTAAAATAAAAAATTAAAAAAAAAACAATTACAGTTATTGCGGAGAGTTGGTACTTGTACCTAACACATCTGAACTCTTGACTTTTTTCTACAGGCAATGCTTTGCTGTATGTAGAGCTTTGTAGGCCCTTCCCAGTAACTGTCCCTCTATCCTCACTTCTCTCCACAATATTTGGTCCACAGATTAGAAACCACTGCTGTAGAAATTGAAATTGAAATTGAAAGAAAATCAGTGAGCTTAAAACAAGCTCTAGAGAAATATTGTGGATTAACTAACGCGAAACCTGTAGCACCCAGTTGAACTGAATCACTGTGGCGCTGGGTATGGAAGGCCCACCTGAGGATTTTTGCCAACAGCATAAAAGAAGAACTGGAGGGGAAGATGCATGCTGTTGCTTTTCCTGGAGAAGCTTGTCACGTTGGTTTTTCTGATATAAACTTAGCCATTCTCATCATCGAAGGAGCTCAGGTCTTCACTTTTGCTGAGGGTGGCTGCAGTTCTCTTTGGGGGAGCTCTGGGCTTCAACTTGAGCATCACTTGTTTCCAGTGCACATCGGCCCTCTGGTACAGATTTTCTAGTTTCCACCACTGACCTTTGGACCTTCTCAGGGCAGATGCTTGACACAGACTTGCATGAGATATTGTCATGGGCTCTAGGCCTCCAGTTGGACTCATGAAGGACACTGCCATGGGCTCTACATCTTCAGTTGTTCTCATCTTTGGGTCTGTACTACATGGCCAGATCTCTTGTGCTCTTCTGCATTTGCCTTTTTGAGTGAATATTATAAAATAATTCTGTAAATTATGTCCTATATTAAATCTATTCCCTTGCAGACTACAACGGGAAGGTAGAACTTTGGCTTGAGTTTGAAGAATGAATAGTAGAAAAGGAAAAAATAGGTGTGAGAAAACCAGAAAAAAGAAAAATTTGAGAACAGGCATTGAAAGCTGAGAAAATGCTCTACTAATTTAATGTTCTTTTATTAATTGGAAGGGACTACCATCGTTTTACTAATTCAACTGCTGAGCTCACAGAAAATATACACATAATCTTGAAGCACTTCAAGGCAATGGAAAGCCATGCAAGGCTTCTAGGCAGGAAAGGGAAATCCCTGGATTTGGAAATGGTATTTTTTTGGAAATAGTTTTACCGCTTGAAGTGATTCTTTTAAACAATTCAGGCAACATGAAAATAAAAGTATCTTGAAATCTGACCGCTCATATCAGTGAAAATTTCTTTCCTGAAATTTCTCCATGCTTATAAAATATCGTCTCTAACTTCACATAAATTGGACTTATCCAAACAGGTTTTGTTCTGTAAACAATTTTCCCCCGAGAATGAATTGTTTTTCATGTCAGAGCTTTATCATCATGAAGACTGTTTTAGTGCAGCATTGTATGCATATATCACAATGTAATTAGCCCCATATTGATGGATTAATTTACATTCCCCCAATAATGAAAAATCTTGTATAACAAATATGTACATTCTTTTCAAACTGCTATCTTTTCAAGATAATTTCTTTATTTTTTTTTTTATTTTTATTTTTTATCGGTACCAGGGATCGAACTCACGACTGCCTGCTTGCAAGGCAGGTGCTTATGCCGCTGAGCTAAATCCCCAGCCCCTCAAGATAATTTCTTAAGAGTAACGGAGCCATACGTGTAAATATACGATAATGTCCTTTTCAAGTTGCCGAATCGTCCTCAAATTTGCAGGGAGGTCAGTGAAAAAGCTTCTACGTTACTTCTGGGGTAACACAGTGAAACGGAGATGGCGAGGAGAGTACAGAAGCACAGGTAATCTAGCCCATTTAGGCCTATGCCCAGGGGGCTGGTATATTCCTTCCGTCCCTTTTTCCTCTTTCACTTTTTCTTAACATGGAGGAAGAACGAAGAACTGCATCTCCCAGCATTTCATAGGGACCACACTGCCTGGGAACTGTAGTACCGGGTCTGAGAACTGTACGGAAGGAGGGTGGAAGGCTGTGGGGACATGCTGGGAGATGTAGTCCAGTGGGTGGGTATCTGTAGGTTGGAGACGCTGCGAATTTAGCCACCTGGGGATAGGGCTGTAGAATGACCTGACTTTTCCCAAAGGTGGTGCCTGAATCTACAAAACCCGCCTCAGGACGGCTGGTTTCCTTCCATTGTCTGTACCATAGAGGGTGGGGCCGCTCAGCGCCGGCGCGCCGCGGAAGGTGCAGGTCGCGCACTGGCCGGAGCAGGGCATGCCGGGAATTGTGGTCCTGGCGCGCTGAGGCTGTGGGACGTGTCGAGTCGCCGCGCCGCCTCCTCCTCCCCCGCCCTTCTCAGCGGTCCCCAGCCCTCTCCCTCCGCCTCCTCTCCCTTGCCCGCAGCGGTGAGTCCCCTCCCCCCACTCTTTGGGCTTCTCGGCGGCTACTGCAGAGGATTCAGAGTCGAGTTGCTGAGGAGGAGGAGGCTTCTGTCCCTGCGCGCCATCCGCCACTCCACTGGACACGGGCGAGGGAGCGAGAGCGTCGCTGCTGTAGCCTCCAGGGGAGACAAGGGTATCGCTGCTTCAGCCGCCGCCGCTGCCGTTTTCGCTTGCAGCCGCTCACCGGTGAGGAGACCCCCCACTCCCGGCCTCGGCCCGCTCTTCTGGCTCCTGGGCTGCGGGTGCTGGGGTGAATGAGAGTGGGGTTGGGGGGAGGGGGCTGAGGTAGCGATGGAACGGCGGGCTGGCGGGGGAGACTTGTCCAGGCGCGGGCTGGGGGTGGGGTAGGGGTACGACCCAAGCAGGTTGGGGGGACAACGAGGGAGGAGGACTTTTAATGGGAGAAATGACCAGACCTGGGACAGGGGCGTGGGATGGAGGAGTGGGGTGGAATTTGGGATGGTCATAGGAGAGGTGAAAGATGAGACTGGGGTGGGATGGCTTTAATGGGGGAGGGGACTGAATGAGGGTGGTGGTTTGGGGTTGGCCCGGAGCAGTTGACAGCTTGAGATCTGCGCCCGGGTGGGGGGTAGGGGAATGATTTCAATACAAAGTGAGATGTAAACGGTTGGAATAGGACCCTGGGGAATGTTAATTCAGGAAGGTGGAATGTGGGGTGGACCTGAGGCAGGGTAATGGAGGTGGTAGGAGCAGACGATGAGGGGCTCTGCATCGGTTGAGACCTGAGTTTAAAGTAGGCGTTTGTCATTTGGGGATGGTGGAATTTGTAGAAATTTATGGAATTAGCCCTGCTTTAGGATAGAGCAGAGGAGGTGGAATTGGGGGTTTTCGTGGGGTGGGATGATGGATGTTGGAATAGAAGCGGTTAAGGGTGAGACTTTCAGTGAGGGGAATGTGATGGTGAACAGGCAGGAGTTGGATAATTTGGAAGGTAGGCCCTAAATGAGAGGACAAGAATTGAAATTGGGGTGGAGTGTAGTGGGACTGGATTTCGGGTGTTCTTTGAATCACTGGAGGGGGTTTGGTGGCTCCCAACTTGCAGTGTGTCGACAGATAGTACATAAAGCTGCTGCTAGGCTGGACTCAGGGAGAGAATAGTGGCAGGTGGTGAGCAAGGTTGGGGGATGGTATCTTGAAGAAAATGTCCCTTGGCCAAGGTGGCAGAGGGAGTTTAGGAGAATGAACATCTGCGATGAACTGGACAGATGGTCGTGGATGGTGAGGTGGCGGAAGGGCAATTTAAGGTATGAGAGACCTGGAGTTGTTGGTATGGATGGGGCAGAGAGGATGGATAGGGACATTGAGCTGTGCTGGAAAGGAAAGGGTTGGGTTATTCTGGAGGGAAGGATTGGGATGTCCTCTTAGAGACACAAGAGCCTTAGGAATTGGACACTTACAAGGGCAGCTTTGGTGGCTTTGCTTGGGGGAGGAGCAATAATCAAAATGTTGTTAGAGGGGACTTTGCCAGGATTGAAGGTATATTAAGACTCCTAGAGGACATCTTAAGCTGTCAGTTTGACCTTTTTGTTTATTTATATTAGTATCATGTGGAAGTAAAGTCAGCCCAAAGGGTAAAGTTGATAGGGGCTTCAGTAAAGATAGAATTAAGGAGGAGATTTTTTCTATTATTCACATATCATAAAGAGAAAATTGAGGGGGACTCCTCTCAAAGATGGGCGAAGATGAAAATAGAATGCAATAGATATCTTTCTATATGTTATTTCTGCCTTTTCCTTCCTCCTGATACGTTTAAAATCAGTCCTGGAATTTTGGATTTAAATAGATTGGATGAGCATGGGGTTTTAAATGTGCATTCTTTGCTTTAGAACTGATGAATGAGACTGAAAAATATGAGGCTGAATTTATTTTCCAGGCAGGTAATGTGCACGTATACAGAAAGAGCTTAGGTAGCCTCTCCCCGTCCCCCTCATTGATTGCTTGAAGACTCCATTTATTGGTGTCCTGGTTTGCGAGGCAATTAGGGGGATCATTGTATTGCAGGCTAATAATCCTGAGATGAGTCTTGGCACCACCGCTTTATGTAAACAGAGAGAAGACAGGAAATATGGAGATGTCATAAATATTCATTGGTGAGGTGGTTTGGTACTGATGGAGTTTTTCATTTGATTCTCTTTTGACATTGCTTGATAAAATTTAAAATAATTGTACTATTTCTATAGATTGAATTTTCTCCTAAAGGAATTTAAATGATCAGAATTCTGTCACATGTGGATAAATGAGATATATAGAGGCATTTTTATTTTATTTTTTAGGCAATGATGTTGATGTAGGCATAATTACATTAACTACAGAAACAATATCTGCATCTATTCATCACAAATTTGATTTAAAGCTTGGAGATACGCACATTCTGGCAGAATGTTGATGGAAGGTAGAGAGTGTATGTGGAAGGAACAGCTTTAGAGAAACAGTTTTGTGAACTTAATTGCACTAACTATGATACGTTAAACATGAAGTGGCTGATGATTAGTGCTCAGACTAAGGAAAAATGAGAGATGTAAAGAGGATAAAATTGGCATCAGTGGGTTCAAAATAATTTTTTATTTTTGTTAAAGCCTCAGAGTTCAGCTCAAAGAACAAACGGTTTTTCTTGGCTTTCATTGTTGAGAACATTAAAATACGCATTTAGAATCTTTTTTTAAAATTCAGAATAAACAAAGTTATGGAAGGTTGGACTTATCCTTGAAATTGAAAAAAAATTTTTTTTTGGTGGGGGGAGAGTAGGAGAAAGGTTTTTTTTAAAATTTGTAATAAAAATTAAGTTTGAGCAGTCACCTATGACTTGGTGAGACTGTTACCTGACTAGTATAAGCATTTCTCCTCATAGTTTTGTTCCAGGGCACAGACACTGCCTTTATGGATCTGCACGGTTTACAGGTGGGATGTTTATATTAAAGACCTAGCTTTTGAAAGCTCCTGCCTAGAAGTGTGTGCATATGTGTCTTATAGCTAGCTCACCTGTGCAGGAGTAATACAAATGAAGTGTTTTAGTATCTTTCTCTGATTTAATTCTGTAGACGCCGGTGAAAAAGGGAAGAGCAGGTGGAGGTGTTGGTAGACAGAAGCCTTGGTGGAATGAAGAGCACATGGATTTATTTACAAGTTAAGGGGTCTGGCTTCAAATCTCAGTTCTACCACTTAAAGGCTAAATGATTTCGGTAAAGTCATAAAATCTTTCAGACTTGGTAGTAATGATTGTACAACATTGTGAATGTTCTCAGTGCCCTTGGTTGTTCACTGTAATATGGTTAAAATGGTAAAATAAAAAACATTTAAACTTCCACAAGGTTGTTAAGTACAAATTAATTCATGTCCTGAAATCACTTTATATCCTGAAAACACTTTACATATGAGATATCTGCTCACTGTTTATTTATTGTTTGTTTGCTAAGTGCCAAAGCAAGTAAAAATAAACAGAAACATTTGTCAAGGAACTTTTCAGTGTTATGGGAGAGACAATTTAAATTAGGGGAAGAAGTGAGGTGAAATGAATTTGGTGCTTAAGAATATGTGTCCTGAAGTCTGTCCACCTCTACTAGCTGTGTGACCTTGAGCACAATGAGCTCATCTGTAAAGTTGTGGTAAAAGAACTATCTCATAATGTTGTTTTGAGGATTAAACAAAATAACCCAACAAAACATTTAACATAGTGTGTTACATAGTATACATTAAAAGGATATTAGTTACCATTTTCATTGGAGGGATAGATGAATGCTAGAATAGTGAATAGCCTTGTATACCCTACCAACTGATTCCTTAGTATTAAGGTATTCTATTAGTTATTAGGGAAGTATTTTTATTTTGTATTATAAGTATCTGCATTTTGCATGTTTGTACTACGTATTTGTATGTTTGTAGTTACTATGCAATATGGTTTATTTATTTATGTATACTAAGGATTGAACCTAGAGCCTTCACACTGAATTACATTCATAACCCTTTAATTTTTTTTTTTTTTTTTTTTTGAGATAAGGTCTTGCCAGGTGAGTAAATTGTCTACACTGAGCTTGAATTTGCAGCACTTCTGCCTCATCTCTCCCTGTTGGGATTACAGGCTGTGTCACCTTGCCTGGTTGTTGTCTGGATCCTTTAAACTATTCTCTAAATGATAAGTAAAGTAGTAAACAAACAGATTAGCTGTTAGCTTCCCCATGTATAAAACAAGAAAAACTATACTGTCAGAAGTTAAATGACTCATTTAAGGTTATATAGTCATGGAGACAGAAAGTAGAGAGAGAAGGGAAGTAAAAAGGATCAGGATGTGATATGTGTGATATATCACATGTGTGATATGTGTACCAGTTCCTCATGATGCATATATTTATCATGTATTGGAAGTACTAATAAAAAGGGGACAATATAAGTCAGCCAAAATGCTTCTCAAATTAAAAAATTAAAAAAAGAGAAAGGTTACATAGCTAATAAATGGAAGCAAGAGGGTTATAGCCCCAGAATTCTAATTCTTCAGCCCTGTTTGTATATTCTTAAATTACGAAATAATTCACATGGTTAAATGTACACATATCCTGAATCCACAGAGTAAAGAATAACAAGTTGAGCATCTGTGTACTCACCGTTTGATATTATGAAAAGAAAATTTCTAGCACTTTTAAAGCTTTGTGGGGGGCCATGCTGATTGAGTTTTTCTCCTTTCTCTCTCAAAAGTAAATACTTTTGTGAATTTCATGTGAGCCATTCCCTTTTTTCTATACTTTTACTAAACACGTGCATATCTCTAAACAATATTTTTGGTACATTTGCACCTCTCTTTTGTGGTGCTGGGGATTGAATCCAGGACCTTGCTCATGCTAGGAAACACTCTGCCACTGAGCCACATCTTTAGCCTTACATTCATAGCTTTTTTGTGAGTAGAATTACATTGTAAGTTTTCTTCTGTGACTTGCTCTATTCTCCCCCCAGCCCCTTTTTTTTGAGACAGGGTCATTATTCATTCCAAGCCAATCTTGAACTTACTATGGCTTCAAACTCACAGGGGTCTTCCTGCATCAGCCTCCTGACTGCTATGATCACAGATGTGCACCACCATGCCTAGCCCTTATTCATATTTTTTTTTAACTGTAAAAGAGCTTTACATCTTTCACCATTAAATTAATAAATGCACATGATTGAGACTGGAAATTACAAAAAAGTAAAAAGAAGCAAGATTATTATTGTCTGTGGTCCCCAGTAATTTCCCTTTCTTTTCCCTTTCCCCTTCACCTTCTTTTCCTCCCTCCCTTCTTTCCTTCCTTGTGGTACTGGGGATAGAACCAGGGGCCTTCCCACTGAACTAAATCCCCACTCTTTTTTATGTTTTATTTTGAGACATGATCTCACTAAGTTACCCAGTCTGGGCTTGAACCCTTGATTCTCCAACCTCAGCCTCCCAGCCACCATGCCTGGGTGCTGCTGCCACTGTTTCTTCTTCCTTCTCTTCCTCCTTCCCTCCTTGCCTTTCCCTTTCTCTTTCACTGCAGTCTTTTTGTTTTTAATGTTGGGGATCAAAACCCTAGAACTGTCATGTGCTGGGCATGTGCTCTCCTATACTCTTAGACCCAGTAATACTTTCTATTATCTATGTGTGCATATTCTAAAGAGTATGAATCTAGTTAGCAAGACCAATTTGCTTTTATTGATGATTGGATTAGCCAAATGTAGAGCAATCATAGTTACAAATAGTTATGGGAGTAGAAGCAGCCTTTGTGGAGCTCTGAAAGAGGACTGTTTGGAAGTGTTTATTTCATTGGCAAGAATACTGTTTATTCTAGATTCTAATTCTGATTGTGCAGAACAGTCTTTCATCTGAAGTAGAGTACCATTAGTAGGAAATAGTAATACATAGCAGAAACTTAGCAACATGTATGCCAAGAGTTTTTTTGTCTAAGTTTGAAATTCAAATTCATTAAATAATCTCTTGGCGCTTCAGTTTATTATCTCATTTGGGTTTAAATGAGATAATAAATGTGAAAATACTTCTAAACTTTAAAAGATTATATATATGATGCTTTTCCTCCCCTCCTACTTTACTATACAGAAAGGATTACTGTACAGGAAGGTCAGTTCACAATTTCTCATTGAAACTTAAAGGTTGTTAGATATACAGGGATAAAGAAAGTGCTAGAGAATTTTCTTGTGGTGAATTTCTGGAACCTAGTTCTACATTAACTGCTGGCTAGCTAAAAATGAAATAGTGGCAGCTTTATTGATGTAGAGAATGCAGTATACACTATCATTATTCAGACCCTGTTGTTTCCCTCTTAGTTTTCTACCTAAAATTTAGTAGAGAGAGACTGTTAAAGTGAGAAGGATTGTTTACACAGAGCATGGATTAAATGAGATAAAACAGTGCATCTGGAACAGTGCTGGGCACATACATAGTAGCACTCATGGGTCGGAGATTTAGCTCAGTGGCGTAGCACTCTGTTCAGTAGCTATTACTGTTATTGATATTTTTATTTTACTTGTGATTGAGAATTGTTTAGAGCTAAAATTTATTCCTGGCTAAGAATCTCTTACGAGTTCGAGGCCAGCCTGGGCTACATAGTGAGTTCAAGGCCAGCCTGAACTAAATGGTGAGACTCTTATCTCAAAAAACAAAAACAGAAACAAAACAAAACAAAAATTTTTTTCTGGCTATTTTTTTGTTAGTATTTACCTGGACTACATCGTACCTCATTCAGTATTTTTTTTTATTAGTATGTTTGTTTGTGTTACATAATGAATATATTCATTGTGGGATCCGTGTATCTATTCATCTCACATCTTGATCCTTTTTATTTCCTTTTCCCCTCCCCTTTTGCCTGTCTATCCCCATTGCTATATCTCTATCTCCACATACATAGTTATCTCCACAGAGTCTGTGTCCTATCATCTTTTATTTTACTTTTTAAATTATACTTTGGGTTTCTTATACAAGAGAAAATGATATTTGACCACCTCTGTATGACTTATTTCAGTTAGCATTATGAATTCAATATGTCTCCAGTTTCCTACAGGTGACCCAAATTTATCCTCCTTCATGGTTGAGTAGTACTCCATTATATATATAAAACCATATTTTTTAAAATTCAGTCATCTGTTGATGGGTGAGTTGTGCTACTATAAATGTGGGTATGAATATATACTATAATATGGTTTATCTTAGCTGGAAAGATACCCAGTAGTATAGCTGGGTCACATAGAATTTCCGGTTTTAGTTTTTTGAGGAATCTCCATACTGATTTCTGTGTAAATTTATTAGTATCTTAACTAAAGGAAAGGAAAGGAAAGAATAGAATAGAATATAAATCTGTAACTGCAGCACATTCCAGGGTCAAGGAGCTATTCTCACACGATAGGTTTAGGAAATCTGTTGAATAATTATTAGATGGCAGATAATAAGGGAGCGCTGGTCGTCAGAGATAGGAAGCTAAGTTTCCCTGCTCTTATGTAACAGTAGCAGAGTAGCAATAAATGCTATGGGGGAGGCATGGGCAGGGGGCATGTGAGGATGTGACTTGGCCTGGCCTCCTCTGCCTGGACAACAAAGAGGCGAGATACTTAGAGGACTTGATGCTTGAGGTGAGACTTGAAGGGAGGGTATGTACATGTGTTGAGGAATGAGAAATTAGAGATGACTCATTTTATGATCACTTAAAGTCTTTAGTTGTTCCCCTCCTGTGTTCCAATAGACCTTAGTTCATAGCTCTCTTTATGACTTTTTAAGGATGTGTCCTCACTGTAAAACCAAATAAGCCAGTCTCTAGTCAGAGTGTATAGTCATGCTCCTATTCTTGCCATATGCGCTGCTGTCTATTTGAAAAGCCCTCTCTGTGGTGAATTTATTTCTTACTGTGTCCACCAGATGAGTAGTACTGGTGAACATAGTTTATAGGTTTTGCTCTTCTTGATTTGCTGTTTAGCAGGAAGAGGTTTTTTTTTTTTTTTTGGTACCAGGAATCGGACTCACAACCTCATGTTTGCCAGGCAGGTGCTGTGATGCTGAGCTGTATCCCCTGCAGGGAGAGATTTTGAAGCTGTGAAAATACTTAAGAGATACTTAAGAAGAGATATCTGTTCTATCTTCTTAGTAAATGGTGATATATTCCTCAGGGTTAGCTCTCTGCCTTCCTGGATGTGTGTGTGTGTGTGTGTGTTGCTGGAGATTGAATCCAGGGGTGTTCTAACTACTGAGTATACTCCCAGCCTTTTATTTTTTATTTGGAGACAGGGTTCTTGGTAAATTGCTCAGGCTGGGCTTGAAATTGTAGTTATTCTGCCTCAGTCTCCCAAGTAGTTGGGGGTTTATAGCTATGTGCCACCTCGCCCAGCTTCACTGGACTTTTCATATTCTTTCACTGAGTAGACTTGCTTATTTGCTGATGACTCTCAAATCTATATACTCACAATGCTTTCTTAAGTGCCAGACTTACAGATGTTACCAGTATCTATTACCTATAGTTCACCCATGCCAGTGGTCCTCAAATTCATTATGTTCAAAACAGAATTCATTATCCTTGTTTACGTCTTCTGACTTCCCTCTCTGTACAACCCTCACTCAAAAAAAAAAGTTAAAAGTATCTCTTCTTGTGTTTTAGTCCTAACTTGAAGGAATTATCACATCCATCATTGTCATTCAAGGTGTGACTCTATGTCTTCTTTTCTCCCTTATCTGTTACAGTCAGACATAACTCCTAAGTATTTTTGGAAGGACTGGGGATAATAGCTTAGCAGCACAAGCACCTGCCTGGCACCTGCGAGGTTGTAAGTTCGATTCCTGGTACCAAAAATAAATATTTCTGGAATTAAGGTCTCCATTCTTCCTACTTTTTTTTTTTGTAACAGGAATGAAACTGACAACCTTGCACTTGCCAGGCAGTTACATCCCTGGTCCCCTCCCCTTACTATTACCATCTTAGTTTAGGCCATTCACCTGGACAAGTGGTAGCCTTTTAATTGGCCTCCGTATCTCTCTTTATCTTGTAACCTGTCTTCTATCCAGCAGCCAGAACATTTACCCAATGTACTTGTATCTATATCTATATATGTCCAGTATATGGGAGGCCAGAGTAGTAGGATGTTAAGTTTGAGGCCAGCCTGGACAGTTTGGTGAGACCCTATCACAAAAGAAAATAATGAAAAGAGCTGGGGATGTACTTTTGTGCTCCCTTGGCTTAATCCTCAGTCCTGCAAAATTGAAAAAAAAAAAAAAAAAAAAGAATACTGAAGAGCAAGTAAAGAGACTAAAGAAAATACATATTTCAAAAAAAATTTTAGTTCCTTGGGTAAGTATGCATATCTTTAGTGTTGAAAAGAGTTGTGCATGTTTTGAGTCAAACTGTGTTTATCTAAAAGCTTAACATTTTTTTTTTGGTTTTGTTTTTTGGTACTGGGAATTGAACTTAGGACCTTGCACTTGCCAGACCGGTGCTGTGCCACTGAGCTGTGTCCCTGGCCCTAAAAGCTTAACATTTTATTAAATGGGCCAGTACTTTCTGTGTGAAGATGCTCTAAGAACATCATGGTTTATAAAGCTCTAGTATAGCACCTCTTCTTGACACTTAGGAAGGTATGTAGGTCCTTTTAGAATTATATATATATATTTGGTGGTACTGGTAATTGAACCCAGGACCTTTGCACTTCTTTATTATGAGACAGGGTCTAGTTGAGTTGCCCAGGTTGGCTTCAAATTTATGGTCCTCTTGCCTCAGACTACTAGAGTGGTGGGATTCTGTAATCCCTGGGATTCTGTTGCTCTATGCCCCCCCCCCCTTTTGGATATTGGGTCTTCATATGTACCTCAGTCTGGGTTCAAACTTGTAATTCCAGCACTTGGGCACACACCACTAATGCACTCTGCAGAATATGCCCATTTTCAAATGTACTTTTGTTAGTATATATTTGCAACATGTAATAATTGTGTTCATTTTGGGGAATTGGTATGCATGTATCTTGATGATTACCTCCTACCTTTCCCCCCTTCCTCAGATCCCCTTTCCATCTTTAAAAAAGTGTACCTCTCTGTTTCTAAACATCTCTCCTTTTACTCTTCGTAAATTTGGATTTCTCATATAAGAGAAACCAATGTGATATTTTAACTTCTGGTGTCTAATTTATTTCATTTAGCATATTATCTCAAGATACATCCATTTTCCTACAAATGACTCAAATTTATCCTTTTTATGACTAATATATATATATACTATATATAAATATATAGTATATATTTAGTTATAAATATATTTAGTTTATATTTAGTATATATTTAGTTTATATAAAAATATAAATGTGTAGTAATATTTATTACTATACTATATATAAAATACATATATAAATATAAAATATTTTCTTTATTAATCTGTTGATGTGCATATAGACTGCTTCGATAATTTAGCTATTGTGAGCTGTATGTTGCTATAGACATAGGTATGCATGTATCACTGTATTATGATGACTTTAACTCTTTTGGGAAGATACCTAGGAGAGGTATAGTTGGAGCAAATGGAATTTCTATTTTTAGTTTTTTAAGGAGTCCCACATTGATTTCCACAGTGGTTGTGCTAGTTTACATTCCTACCAACAATGTGAGAGGTTTCCTTTTGCCCCATAATGTTGCCAGCATTTGGTGTTATTCAGTACTTGATTATAGCCATTTTTACGAGTATGGTGGAATCTTCAGTATTGCTTCCTTAAATGGTCAGAGATGCTGGATACTTTTATATATTTTTTGGCCATTTGTTTTTCTGAGAAGTATCTTTTCAGTTGCAAATTTTTGGAGGGAATCTTAAGTTTTTGAGTTCTTTATGTATTCTGGATATGAATCCTCTATCCAAAGAGTAGCTGGCAAAACTTTCTTCCCATTCTGTAGGTTGTCTCTTTACTCTGTTGGTTGTTTTCTTTGCTGTACAAAGCTTTTTAATTTGATATATCCCATTTGTTAATCCTTGGTGTTACGTCTTGTACATTGGGGTTCTGCTCATAAAGTCCTTGGCTATGCTTGTGTCTTTTGAGTTTTACCTTTTTGCTTCTTCCAGTAGATTCAGTGTTTCCGTTTTTATATATAGGTCTTTGATCCATTTTGATTTGATTTTAGCACAGGTAAGAGAGGTGAGAGATACGGATCCAGATTCATCTGCATGTGGATAACCAGTGTTCCTGGCACCGTTTGTTCTGTGCTTCCAAGGTGTGGTACCTTGTTCTGTGTCCTCTGGAGGGTACAAAATCCATGTCCTCACAGTGAGGAAGGGAAAGAAGTATCAGGCAGCTCTCCAGTAAGCCTCACTTACAATGGCATTAATATCACTCTCAAGAGTGGAGCCCTCATGACTTCATCACTTCTCAAAGGTCCTCACTTTTTTTTTTTTTTTCTTGAGACAAGGTCTTTCTAAATTGCAAAATTGCCCAGGTGGAACTTAAATGTGGAATCCTCCTGCCTTAGTCTCTCAGAGTGTTGGGTTACAGGCGTGTGCCACTACACCTGCCTAATTCTTACTTCTTAATACCACCATAATGGAGATTAAGTTTCAACATGAGTTTTGGAAGGATATTCAAACACTGTAAAGGGTATATATTTATATAGAAAATGTAGATTAAAAAGAGATTGTATCGGGGTGTGTATAACACGTAGGAAAAATACAGAGAAAATGTAATTAGCACTCAGATCAAGAAAGGGAACATTATCCTCTTCTCTCAACCAATATTCTGACTTCTAATACCATAAATTATTTTTGTCTGTTTATGAACTTTCATAGAGTATGATTGGCTTTTTCAGCATTGTGAGCTTCATTTATATTTTTGTGTGTAAGCACATGGTGGTGTGCACCTTTATTTTCAGCTATTCAGAAGATGGAGGCAAGATCATGAGTTTGAGGCCATCCCAGGTTATTTAGCAGGACCCTAAAAAAGATGGGGCAAAAGAAACCAAAAAAACCAAAGAAAAAAATTTTTTTTTCTTTTTTAAAAACACTTTCACACTGAACTACATCTTCAGCCTTTTAAATAATTTTTTAAAATTTTGAGACAGAATCTTACAAAGTCACTGAGTTACCCAGGCTGGGCTTGAATACAATTTTGAGACAAAATCTTACAAAGTCACTGAGTTACCCAGGCTGGGCTTAAATTTGTAATGTTCCTTACTCATTCTCCCAGAGTGCTGAGATTATAGGCATGAAAAACCTAAGAAATTTTAGGAGTATTTATTTATTTAAAACAATCCTATTACATGTTAGATATTTTAGTGATAATAAGTGTTCCAAACAAAAAAAAAATTAGATTTTTAAGTTACATTTAAAAATCTCTTTAATGTATGAGTGGATTTATATTTTCTGCAGTCTTTTCCAATTGATTGTTCTGCTTGGAATATAGAAGAAAATCCAGTTCTATATAGATACGTGGTTAGAAAAGGGAGGAATATTTTGATTGTTTTTTAAGATGATTGTGGGTATTCTTTTTGATACTAACCTAACACTTAATAACTAGTTTGTTATTTCAATTAGTTATTTCATTGCCTTTTAGAATCTGAAACTGTATCCATGAACTTTTCATATCATTACATTAAAATTCATTGGCTTGTTTTGAAGTTTAAATAGACTTTTTTCTTTTTAAGAGTACAAAATTTATTGGACAATAGCAATGGGGAATAGGGTTGGGGAATGGGGAATAGGAATAACTCCTAAGAGACAGAAAGGGTCCTGAATGAATTGCCCTTGAATAGATCTTTAAATCATGATTTTGTATCATGCATTGGTCATTTGTAAAATAATAGGTTCACTGAGTGCATTTTGGTCTGACACAACAAAATACAAATCGGATGACTTAACAGAAATTTATTTTCTCACAATTCTGAAAGCTAGAGGTTCAAGATCAAGGGATCTCCTTGTTTAGTTTTTGTTAAGTACTCTCTGGTTTGTATGTGGCTGCTTTCTTACTGTCTCATTCCTTGGTGGTGTGGATGGGGAGAGAGAGAAAGAGTGACAGAGAAAGAGAAGAAAATCTTAGAAAAAAGAAAAAGTACATCTGAGAGTCAGCAATAGCAAGCATATTTGAGCATGCATGTGTATATATGCATATCTATGTGCTTGCTTATGCAATAGCACTTGGAAGTTCTCTGGTGTCTGTTAATAAGAATCCTGATCTCATCATGATGACCTCCCCTTGGATGTCATCTAAACCTAATAATAATGCAAAACTATCTCAAGTCCCCATCTGCAAATACTACCACTTTGGGCAATAGGGTTTCAACATACGAATTTAGGGGGATACAGTTCAGTCTATGACACTGAGTTATGCAGAGCTAAATGTTGACATATTCTATTATATAGTATAAAAAGTCATCTGTTAATAACACCTCCTCTTTAGACAATTTTTGCTTGAAAGCTCAAATTTTATCATTGGCAACAAATACTGACAGTTGTTTTCCTTGAAGTGACAGTCTCACATTGTTCATTTTTTGAAAAAATGTCTACTAAACATTCAAGTCTGAATAATTATGGTTTGTCTCCCATTTGTTCTTTCAAGTAAAAATGGTGTTTCATGAAAAAGAGCAGCTAGTTCAGCTTGCAAGTCAATTGCACAAGTGCTTTAATGCTTTTTCTTGCAACAGTTCCTTTACTTTGATATGTAGCAAAAATGTTTTATGTGTAGATCTCATTTTATCACACAACATGAAAATGATGTTTAAAAGATTGAGATCTGATAAAGTTAGTAATTCCTATAGTTTCATCAGAATGTTCCTAGTGAAATTAGCCTGTGGGGGGGCAGGGAAAGTGTATTTATTATAGTTTGGTGTTACTGTCTTAATGCAATACAAATTGATTTATTTTTATTTCATATGATTATGTTACCAGGCTTATTTCTTATTGGCAAAGTAGGTGGTTATATTAAGCCTTTTCAGAAAAATACTGCTTTGAGAGCCAGTGTGAATGCAGTTGTTTTTTTCTTAGGCTTGGTAGAACCAAAAAACAAACACTGGAATTGAGCAATTTTACAATTTTTGGATGTTAGAAAATCTTTGGACTTGGTATATATTCTTCTCCACCTTATAGTGAGAAAAAGTGTGGGGTGGCCTTTAGAAATTGTGCAGAGGAAAAAAAGAAGAAATTGTGTGAAGGTATCATAAAAGTGACTGTTTAGGGCCAGGCATGGTAGTATATGCCCGTAATCCCAACACTTTGGAGGCTGAGGCAGGAAGATTGCTGTGAATTTGAGGCCAGTCTGAACTAGGCCCTGTCTCCAAAACAAAACAAAACAAAACAAATCAAAACAAAACAAGTATCTTTAGGTATATTAGGTTTCCCTTAGCCTTAGCCTAGAGCATTTATTGTAGAAAAAGATACAGATGATGCCATATCCAAGTAATTTTTTTTCCCAGTACTAGGAATTGAACCCAATGGCTTCCCACTGAGCTATATCTTTAGCCCACTTTAAAAAATTAATTTTGAGATAGGGTCTTGCTAAGTTGCCTAGACCAGGCTTGAACTTGTGTTCCTTTTGCCTCAGCTGCTCAGAGTGCTGAGACTATACGAGTATACCACCATAACTGATCATAGCCAGTCATCTTGTTTTTCACTATAGTTGAGCAGAGGAGAATGGAACAAGAGTTAGACTGGATAAGTTGTAGCCTGAACGTAGCCTTACCTTTTTTCTAGCATCCCTGTTACAGCCTGCAACCATAGTTCTAGGGGTGAGGAATAAACAATCATTGTACTAGACTGTTAACTTATTTGAATTTCAAATATTTCTTGTAGGGTGGTTATAATTGTTATTTTACATGTGAGAAAACTTTGGCCCAGATGTGGAGTCTATGCAGGCCTGTGAGCCAGTAAGTGACTAACGTGAAATTTATTCCTAGGCTTTTCTGTCTCCAGAGTCTTTGAGTGCTCTTTCTTGTGTACCATGTTCCCTTCTTGATTATTTATGTATCCCTGATGCTTGGAATCCATCTGGTCGTAGTACATTTTTTTGAATAACTGAGTCAATGCCAGATGAGTGAACTAGATTTTACAAAGGAAGATTTAACCTATCTACTTTTATCCACTGTTTATCAGTGCTACAAAGTTTAACAGTCTTCATTTGTAGCTTGTAAAACTAAGCAATTCCATAGTTGAGAAGTAAGAGATCTAGATTTGATGATATGAGTTTTCCTTAGATTATTAATGTTCTGTTTTAGAATATATTACACATTTGTTTTGCTTTGGCTGACCCCTTACTATGAGACCTTAGGAACTTTTCTGTGTCTTTTTTTTTTTTTTTTTAATTTTCTGCAGAGCTTTATTCCAGCACAGCTCAGTTGTTTCATTTTCTTTAATCTTTAAAAAGAGAATGGAAATAATAGTAGTACATCATTTGTACGTAATTGTGAGGACTGAATAAGAATAAAAGTTTACATATTGCTTGGCATATTTTCTTGTTGTTGTTGTTCTTATAAACATTTATTTTTTTCCTCCAAATTGTGTTTTTCTGTAATGATGTGAAAAGTCTTCATTTCCCTTTTCCCAGGTGTTGAAGTTCAAAAAGTCAGGTCCTGTTTTTTTTTTTTTTTTTTTTTTTTGGTACGGAGGAATCAAACTCATGACCTCGTGCTTGCCAGGCAGCTTGTGCTGCTGAGCTAAAACCCTGGCCCAAAAAGTCAAATCTTAACCATAGACTAATCTTTATCTTTTCAATGTCTGGTATGTTGATCTAGTTTCTTATATATTTATATTAGTTTTCTTTAGGGATTTATATATCTATATCTATATCTATATCTATATCTGTATCTATATCTATATCTATATCTATATCTATATCTATATCTATATCTATATCTATATCCATACGTGTGTGTGTGTGTGTGTGTGTATTCCTATACAGGTATATACAAATTTTTTATCCTCATTTTACCACTTAAGAATACACCTTTAAGATGCCAGGAATTTAGCTCAGCGGCATAAGTGCCTGTCTGGCAAGCATGAGGTCGTGAGTTTGATCCCCAGTACCAAAAGAAAAAAAAGAATACAACTTTAAGTATATTTTACACAGCTGTATCTTGGTCAAGGTCATTTGCAAAAGCAAGTTGATTTCTGAAGAAATCTTGTTTGGTAGGTGAAGGTTCCACTTATGGATTCTTGTTAGTTTTTTCCATGTATTCTGATCCACTGGACCTAAAATCTGGAAATGATAAAGCATTGATGTCACCACCAGCCCCAATATACCTTCACCAGTTGTGCTCCCATTTTTCTTTTTGAAGAGCTTGTGGAAGGAGCTGCAAAAGCCCCCTTTCTGGTCTTGCCTGGGATTTTGATCGCCGAAAGATGTTTGTTTTTTATTCCTTTGGACAGAAGCAGGTGATGTTTTCTAAATGCATTTCTTCTAAATAGGTCAGTTTTTCACTTTGGGATCTCTGTTAGGGAGAGAAGGTCAGGTGGAAGCAGCAGGGGCAGCTGGGCCCAGCTTGGCATATATTAATTTCTCAGTACATGATAGAAATTATTCATAGTAGCCTAGAATGGAAATATGGAATTTAGTATGAACTTCAATATATGAAGAAGGAATGATAATTTGACTTTAGCTGCATCTTTAATAAAGAAGGCTCTAAATTTCTTGTTTTTTGTGATGTGTATTCTGGTTGTAGCTTACTTAATGTCCTTGGTGACAGAGCTCAACTTAGGCTATTTGCTTGTCGGCTTTCTCTGGGGGGTAGGGATAGAATGGGTGGGATGACTCACTGTGTTGCCCAGAATGACCACAAACTCCTGAGTTCAAATGATCCTTCTGCCTCAGCCACTTTAGTAGTGGAGACACAGGTGGAGACACACTTTAGTAGTGGAGACACATGGCACCATGCTTGGCTTCCAGATCATGGTTTTAAATTTTGGTTTGGTTCTGGTTGAAGCATTGGGTTGTTCTGGAGATTTCACTGAAGTTTGTAGCTTTTTCTCAATTAAAGAATCACTAAATATGAGAAATATCCCTTTATAATTTTTTCTAGTTGTATTAGTTATTACTGAGAGGATCTGATATTTCTTCAAAGTACTTTACCTGAGAAGAAAAGGAGGAGTTTTAAAATGTTTTTCTGAGCTGGAAGTGGTGGTGCATGCCTGTGATCCCAGCCCTCTTGTAGGCTGAGGCAGGAAATGACTTAGTGAGAAGCTGTCTCAAAAAAAAAAAAAAAAAAAAAAGGAGAGAGAAAAAGATTAGGAATGTAGTTCAGTACAAAGGCTCTAGGTTCAGGCCCACCCATACCACGCACACAAAGTCAGTGTTATTGGTGTTGGTGGTAATATCATCCTTTCTTGTGTATGATTTATGGCTCTGTCAGTACATTTTAATGAGGCTGTGGAATTATGAAGGAGAAAACCAACTGTATTCTAAACACGGAAATCTGAAAGCTCGCCTTCAAGTCAGATGTCATTGTATAGACACTGTCTCCTAGATGGGAGTTACTATGAATTTCTCCAATACTTAAAACCTTTGAGTTGAGGCCCATGTTTCTACCTATATCTAAGGCAGTTTGTTGTCTCTCTTCTCAGCTTGCTTGCTTTATTTCCAGTGCTGCTTAAATGTGCATTATACTGTGTTTACAGTTTTTCAGTATGTCATGCACATGTTCTTCTGTTGGCCTACACATCTGTTAACTCTTTTTTTTCCCCCTCTCGCTTGCTGTGTTGGGGATTGAACCCAAAGCCTTGAGCATGGTAGCCATACTGAACTACAACCCCAGCCTTGTTTTGTTGCTATTTTGTTTATTTTTTTGTTTTGTTTTGCAACCCAAGGTCTTGCCCTGCAGTTCATCCTGGCCTTGAATTCCTAGATCTTGCTGGCTTCAAGCTGATGGCAATCCTCCTGCCTCAGTCTCCAAAGTACTGGGATTACAGGTTTGAGCCACCACTCCCTAATGCTTTGTTATTCTTAATTGGCCTATTCCAACTCAGCCTTTAAAACAAGTCTAGGAGTTAATATTTTACATAAAACTTGCCTTGATTTTCCTAAATTGAGATTGGGATTGGGGTCCTAAATCTGGCTAACTCTGATTTTAATTATCCATTTATTTCTTATTTGATTTTCTCCACTCAGTGTGGGCAGGAGTGGAGACCTTGTATAGAAGAATTGGCATCAGTGGGGCAGTTATAATTTGCCAACCAAGTCAGTGGGCTGAATTTTAGTGGAGTGACAGGTCTTTCCTTATTTCTTTCCCACCTTCTCTCCCTTTCTGCCTTTCTTTCCCTTTCTGAGAAAGCATCTTGCAGTATTCTGTAGGACAGATTGGCTCCAGAGGTCTTGAACTCATGATCCTCTTGCATCAATCTCTGGAGTTCTGGGATTATAGGCCTGTGCCACCACACCTGACTCACAGAGTGGTTTTTCTGTCTTGGCCATTGTCCCTTGTTTCCTGCCTCTGTGTTGTGTCCTGTCAACTCCACCTTTTCTCAGTTCTTAACTGGGTTAATGGAGTGTTACACATAGTAAACATGTAGGTATTCAGAAATAACTTGATTTGTGACATATCTTGGAATCTCACTTTGAGTAAATGAAAATGACATTAGTAAATAGAGTCCCTGGGATATTATGATAGCTTTTCTGACTCATTATAGTGTTCTTTTTTCTACTTCCAAGTTTCCTTTTAACCACCCTTGGTCAGTTTTAACTTCTAGATAACATAAAATAGATGTTACAACACCAAATTTTGTTAGTACTCTGCTTGTACATTTGTATTTTTAACTTAGATACACTATGTGAATTGTCTGGATTGTGGAATGACCAGAGTTTTAAAAATTGGTGGGGTTGACGATGTGGTTCAGTGGTAGAGTGCTTGCCTAGTTTGTGAGCCTCTGAGTTTACTCCTCAGCAACAGACACAGACGCACAGACAGATATACACAGACAGATACAGATTTTTATGATTGCCCTATTAAGCCCTCAGAAGTTTGACAGTTGATTTAAATTATAATTCTCAAAAATACTTTGTTAGGTAGAATTTTAGTAGCGAGGAAGATTCACTCATTTATTCTACATGAGTGTCAGCTGTGTGTTAAGTTGGTTCTGATGATACATACCGATAAGTAAGATATAGTTGCTGTCTTCAAGGAGCTTCCAGGTACAAGTGAGATAAGGCATAAACATTACATTACAGTTCAGTGTTATGGATGCTGTAAAATAAGGAGAAGAAAGATGGATTAAAACTTTTTTCAGGTAAGAATTCTTAGAGGGGAAGTAACCTGAAATTTATTTCTGAAAGACTATTAGGTCCTGTTTATGGACTGTTCTGGACATAGAAGACCTGGATTTGAACCTTAGTTTAGACACTTAATAGTGATCTACTATGGATAATTTGTTGTTAGTGCTCATAATCTCAGTTTTTTCCCCCTGTAAAGTGTGAATAATCACATCAGTATCTGCAGTATATATTTACCTATGAAAGTTGTGAAGATTTGATGTAAAAGAGCTTCATAAATGAACATACAAATAATATATTTTAGTTTTTGTTTACTCAGTGATAATACTGTTTTGACAGATTAGAGCATCAATTTTCTTACTCAAATAGAAATAAATGAGAAAAAGACTTGAATATATTTGTGTGTAGATGTCATTTATGATGAACTAACATTGTGAGCCTCTGGATTAGGGTGTTTTAAGTTTTGGATTTGGCCCAGGGATATAACTCAACAGCACCTGCCTGTAAGTGCAAGGTCCTGAGTTTCAGTCCCAGTACAAAAAAAAAAAAAAAATTGATCTTATTCCTTTAATTTTTGGTTTTGCTTTTTGAGATAAGGTCTTGCTATGTATTCTAGATTATCCTTAAACTTACTCTGTAACTTACTCTATATTCCAGGCTGACCTCAAAGTCCTACATCCTTATTTAGCCTGGAATTCCAGACATATGCCACCATGCCTGGCTTTTGTGGGGTTGGGAGGGGACCCGGGAATTGAACGTAGGACCCCGTGTTTGCTATGCAAGTGCTGCACTGCTGAGCTAAAATTCCTGACCCTGGGCAAAGACTTGTAAGTCTAGAATCTACTAAACATTGACTCTGTGTTGTTATGGAAGATATTGATTAAGGCATGTAGTGAATGGTCTCTAAAAAATTGTTGAGTAGTTTTTTTTCCTTCTTTCTTTTCTTCTTTCTTTCTTTCTTTCTTTCTTTCTTTCCTTTCTTTCTGCAGTAGTGGGAATTGAACCCAGGGCCTTCACACTAACATATTCCCAGCTCTTTAAAAATTTTTTTTTAAGACAGGGTCTTGCTAACTTGCTTGATTTCATAGGCTGGGCTATATTTTACAGTTCTCTTGCCTCAGCTTCTCAGAGGGCTGGGATCATAGACCACTGTGTTCAGTTTGAGTGGCTTAGACACTGAGAAGATGAACTGGAAAGAGCTTCATTTTCTGTTAGAAAACTTACACTTGCATTCAAGTAATACAGCTTATATCTCTACCATCACTGAAGGTTAATATTTGAGAATTTTCTTTTCCCTATCACTAAAACACAAAAATAATTGTTTTAGGAATTAGAGATAAATTAGGTAAAGTCCACTCCACTAGGTTTAATCAGTTTTGTTTTTTCTTATTTGCTGTGCTGAGGATTGAACACAAGGTCTTTTGCATGTTAGGCAGTTAGATGCTGTTTCACTGAGCAATGTCCTGAGCTCTTTTTATTTTTTATTTTGAGACAAGGGACCTCCTGTGTTGCCTGGGCTAGACTTGAACGTGCAATCTTTGTTTAATCATTCCTATCCCAAGTGGTTGGAATTAGAGGTGTGGGCCACAGGCTTGACTAATTTATGGAATATTAAACATTTGTTCTCTTTCCAGTACGTAAGACTTCTTAAGAGAAGCTTAAAGAATGAGTAGATATTTTATCATTTGTTCTCTACTGACTCTGATGGTATTTTACCTCCTTCACATTTATTCCTCAGAATAATTTTGCAAGTTACACATACTGAGTGGTCTTAAAAGTTACTTTATCTTCTTGGAACTTATTTTCTCTCTATCTGTTAGATGAGGATATGATGGTATTTACATTATATATTTGTTGGAAAGATTAAGTGAGATGAAGCACTTAGTTCAGTGCTTGGCATATTATAGGATGTAACGGTGCTATGAACTATTTGTGTGTCCCAAAAATCACATTTCAAAACTCTAATCCCCAAGAGATGGTGTTTAGAAATGGGCCCTTTGGGTAGTATTAGATCATAAGGTGGTGTTCTTCTGATAAGATTAGCACCCTTATAAGAAAAGACACCAGGGAGCTTGCTCCTCTGTCTGCTGTCTACCATGTGAAAATATAATAAAGAGAGGGCTATTTGTAAACCAGGAAGCAGGCCCTCAGGAGACGGTGGATCTCCTGGCACCTTGATCTTGGACTTCCTAGTCTCCAGGGCTGTGAAAAAAAGAAATGTTTGTGGTATTTTGTTACATGGACAGCACCCCATACTAAGACAAGTAAGCACTGTTATTATTATTTTCATTAGTAACAATGTATATAAAGAACCTAGCAGAGTGCCCAGCACATAGTGGGACTTGAAAACCCTGGAAGCCAGTATTACCAGTAATACTTTCAGTGGTTTAGACTATGTTTAGGAGTTTGGAGCTCAAGATGCTTGTCTGACGCTTCCTAGAGCAGTGATGGTGAACTTTTTTTTTAAATTCAAGAGATGGTGAACTTTTAATTTTCAGTGAAAACAAACATACAACAGTTGGCTTACCACCACTGTTCTAGAGCTTGTGTTTTCTTACACTGAATGGGTTGAATGGGCTTCCGATGTTTTTTAAACAGCAAAGTTTAGATTTAGGCAGCTTGAGGCCCTAAAGGGGTATTCTGGTACTCTTGCTCATGCCCAGTGTTCCACATGCTATTAATTATAAACAGATGTTCTTCATAAATAAGTAAAGAACTCCAAGTAGATTTTTGAGCTCTTTATGTTTGTGTTTAAGTCTTACATTATGAGAAAGCTGCATAAACAATTAACGTGTAGTTGGAATTCAGGGTTTTAGATTTCATTCTGCCGTTAGTGAATCAGAAGATCTTTTTTAAGCCTCAGTTTTCTAACTTGAGAAGTATGGTTATTTCTTATTTCCTAAGTTTGTCGAGCGTTTCTGATGTGAGAGAAACCATGCAATATTTAATCATATGTGTCAGATTTATTTTGCTTAACATTAACCCAAAATATAAATGAAGCACATAATAAAAGATAGGAGGAATTAGAGAGATAGGTCTTTTGCAAAATGGAAGGAGACCAAGAAATGGAGAGAGGGGGGAAGGAGAGGAGGGAAAGGGGATGAAAAATAAGAATTAAGATGTATTATGTATATCTACCAGCTCCCCACTAGGAGTGTAATCATTATGTACTACAAACATGTACCAATAAAAAAAATAAACTTCTAATGTTGGTCACAATTTAAAAAGTACTTTAAAAGTTAATTGTATAATGATGAGTTCATAGCTCACCTGCATCTTTGAATAACTGCTTCATCCTGTTAGAATTTTATAAAAGATTCATGTAGAATTTAGGTTTACTATCTTAGAGTTATATATTTAAACTCTATATATAGAGTTATATATTTAAATATATAGAGTTATATATTTATATATATATAAATACATAGAGCTATATTTAAATATTTATTTAAATATATTTAAATATATATTTAAATATAGAGCTATATTTAAAAATATAGAGTTATATATTTAAAGTATTTTTATTACTACTAATTGTGCAAAAAGACAAAAACAAAGGCTAAGAGGGCTTAATACCTTTAGTTCAAATTTTAGTTTAGGAATTCTGTGACTTTGGATAAGTTGTTTTTCTGGGCGATAAATTCTCAACTGTCCATAGGAATATGTATTGTATGTCAGGGAGTTGTAAAAATTAGAAATCCTGTGTGTTATATAGTAGTCAGCCTATAGCAGATACCCAGTGATGCTAGTTTCACTTCTCTTTCCAAATTAGTACATTCATGCATTCTTAAGTGATTACTGGAGGGATTATTTTAGCCATTTCCATTCTGAGATGTAGTTCAAAACAGGATAGCTGTTAGGTAATGTGTCTCCAATTTCCCAATTAAGTCTGAAAGTTTGGTTTCAGTTTTATGATACTAGCCATTATTGTAAAGGGCTTTTTTTTTTTTTTTTTTTAAGTAACTGGAGGAACCTGTGCCACGCTTTTTGTACTTTTTTGTTATTTCTCATTGCTCTAGCTGGAGATACTGTGTGTTACATGGTTGAGAGCCGTGCAAACTACAGACCATTTTGTTATCTCTTCTGTGTTTATTTGGCTTGGTGGATTGTATAAAAAGATTTTCTACTGAAAAAAGTGGATTTACTAAGTTCAAATTTTTCCTCCTGGATGAGCCCAGAAATGACTTCTGGGGGAGAAAAGAAATAGGAAAAAGTAGGGGGAACTGGTGCGTTCTGCTTGTAAAGTTGTCAGGATTTTTGAGTTTGGGGGCAGGTGGAGAGCAGTTGATTCTCCATTTCCATTTTCCACTCTAGAGCTTGTACACTGCAGCACAAAGGGAGCTTTAAGATGGAGGTCTGCATTGTAATTTCCTAGAAATTACTGCTTCTGGTAACTGCTCATTCAGTTTGCACCTCTTTGGTGCAGTGGATGAAACAATGGGGACAATAAAACCATTTATCTGATAGCTGTAGCCTCAATGGGATATTTGTTTTAATAATGGTGTAATTTGCAGGGCTCATAAATTGTGATTTTATTCTCATGGAAATAACTGCCCAGTGGTATTTGGATTCTCAGGTCTCCTGTTGTGGATAATTTTACTAACATTCTGGCTGACAATTCCCTTTATTTCAGATTTCGTTTTAGATTGTTCAGGCTGGTTGGATAATTAGCCCAGTGCAGAGCCAATTTTCTTTAGTTTGGGGCTGGCAGGTGGTTACTAGGTAACTAGAGGATCTTCTAAAGGGGAAAGAAATTCTGCTTAGGGATTCAAGGCTAATACCTAGATTTATTCTGATTATTTGGGATTTTAAAAAATCAAAGCTAAACTATCTGATGAAGACTAAAAATTTAAGTCATCTAAATGTTTATTTTCCAAGGTACCAAGCAACTCTTTGTGTTTAGAGCATTATATATTTGTGTTTTAAATTTTTGTTCAAAGGTTTCTACTGGGGAAATCCACTGAGGGCAAGGGATGATTATAGCTACCTGGAGTTAGACATAACCTCAGGTATTTTACATATATTATCTCTAAATTGTAATAAAAACCCGAAAGGCAGACATTGTTTCTATTTTACCTATGTAAAAGCTTAAATTTAGAGAGGCCAAGTAACTAAATTGAGGTATTTCAGCTACTTAGTGGCAGACCATTCATTAGATTCAAAGCTCATTAGGTTTTTAATTATATTCTATAAGACATTCTCAGGATACATTAAAGTTTTTATTACATTTTTAATTGTCTCAATAATATACATGAATTAATACTTGTCATCAGGTATATATGTTTGTATATTTGTTGTATATTTCACTGCCATTTATTTTAACATGGAGAATTTTGATTATCATATGAAAATTAAAGAATTTCTAAAGGAATGCTGTTTTAAGAATTAATTACTTTTTAAAAAAATTAATTACTTTTGTACTGAGGATCCAATCCAGGGGTACTCTGCTGCCAAGCTACCTCTCCAGTGCTTTTTTTTTTAAAACTTGAGATTCGGTCTTACCTAAGTTGCCCAGGCTGGCCTTCAACTCAAGAGCATGTTGCTTCTGCTTCCTCAGTAGTGGGGATTATAGGCAGCTGGCTAGGAATTGCTAAGAAATCACCAAAGCATAGTCTAGTCAGTTGGCATTAGCCCTATACTTGGAGTATGAGAACTGGGTTTCAAAATCTTGTCCCTTGCTGGGTGTGGTGATGCATGCTTGTGATTCCAGTACTCTGGAGGCTGAAATATGAGGATCATCACAAATTTGAGGCCAGCCTGGGCTTTGTAGTGAGTTCAAGGCTTGCCTGAACTACATAATGAGACCTTATCTCAAAAAACAAACAAACAAATTTGGACAAACACAACAATCTTGGCCTGCCATTTACTAGGTGATTTTGGATAAGACTCTTTACTCTCATTGGATAATCACTAACCCTTAAGTAAGCCTTATTCTCCTCACCTGCAGAATTGTGGTATGATACTGATTTTGTAGGGATGTTTGGGGTAATACATATGATAATGCCTAGTAATTGCCTATAATGTTGTAGGGGCTCAAATGTTGGTTTTCTTCCTCTTGACTAACTACCATTAGTGGAGTATCAGGATATGATGCCTCTTTTATCAGTGGCCCTACGATTTATTATAAAATGGGCAACTTCTAGTGTTATATTTTCATGTTGATATAGTACTTAAATGAGTAAGAGTTCATTTTTCCCCCCCTAAGATCTTACTGCTTTAGCAACTAATTTGTTTAAGGGTCATTTAGATAGTTGGTGTCTTAGTTGCTTTCTCATTGTTGAGACACAGTACCTGACACTTGCAATTTAGAAGACAGTTTTATTTTGACTCACAGGATCAGAAGTTTCAGTCCATGTGCAGCAGGCTAAATCACAGAAATGGCATGCTGGAAGGGTCTGGATGTAGGAAAGTCGCTCACATCATAGCTGTTAGGAAGCTGAGCAAGAGAAGGGAGGGGCCTCCCATATATCATATCATTTTCATATAATAATCAAAATTCTCCATGTTAAAATAAATGGCAGTGAAATATACAACAAATATACAAACATATATACCTGATGACAAGTATTAATTCATGTATTATTATTGAGAAGGGAAGATATGCCCTCTCTCAGTGACTTCCCTGTTACAACCAGGCCTCACTATCCAGAGGAACACTCAGTTGCTGAATTCATCAGTAGATGATTATGCTGATGAGCCAATCATCTTCCATAGCCCCTGCCTGTGAGCACATGAGGTTTTTGGGGGACATTCTTGATCTAAACTGTAATATCTTGGCTCTGCCCCCCCAAGTCTCATGTCCATTTCTTTATGGAAAATATGTTTAATCCATCTCTGTGTCATCAAACTCCAAACAGTTCCAGCATTGCTGAAAAGTCCAAGTTCAAAGTCTTCTCTTAGACTCCAGGCAACTCTTAGTTGTAAATCTTTGTAAAAAGCAAAACAAAACAAAAAACCAAAGTAAAACTGCCAACAAATAATGCCATTAGCTAAATATTCCCATTCCAAAACTAGCTGGTCAAACATTAAATCCTATAGTTCTGTGTTGAGCACCCAGGACAAGTTGTAAGGAGATGTGAACTCCAAAGGGTCCTGTATGTAATATTACTGGTTTCAGTCCTCAGGGTTCTCCCTTGGGGTAGCTTTGCTCACTGCTTGTGGCTTTCCTCAACAGACATTCCACCTTCCTAATACCTCTGACTTCCTGGGGTCTCCACTGCACTTTTGGCTTCATTCTCACAGTTTCACACACTGCTCTCAAGGGCACATTGCTTGGCTTCCCATGCCTTTCTCTGAAATCTAGATGGCTGCCTCTCTGACCCCACAACTCTTGCATTTTGCATACCTGAAAAATCAGCACCAAGCCAAGATCTATTGCCAGCTTGAGCAGTGGCCTGGCTACCTTGAATCATGGCTGCAGAGGCTTCTAAGTGCTTGGATTGCTAAGTGCTATGAACAGAATCCCAGAGAACTAATGCCCTACATGGCCCTTCTTGCTAGGGTGCTCTGTGGCTTTCTTCTCAAAACTTTAAGTCTTTGTACCCTTGAGCCTGTGAATGGGTAAACTGTAAGATGAATGGAGTCTTGTGGATTTCTGAGATGCCTCAAGGTATCTTTATTATTGTCCTGATGCAAAGTACTGAGTGTTCTTCTTCTTCTGTTTTCTTTTTCTTCTGGGAGTTATTAGTGCTAATGGTTTCAGCAACCAAACTCCCTCTCAAAGCAGTAAGCAGTACCTGCATTGAACAACCTGATCATTGGGCTGCCTTGAAATTTCCTCTGCCAGATCAAGTGGTCCATCATCTTTAATCTCAGATGTCCTACAAGGTCTCAGGAAATGAACAAAATGTCAACAGACTTTTTGCCGGAGAGTAATGTACATTCTCTTGAGTCTAGGAGTCCTTCTTCCTAGCTGAAACTTTGGAATCTGGTCTTTCACCATCTGCATTTTTGTCAGCATTTTGATCTTCTGAGCTCTGACCAGAATCTCCCATCAAGCTCAGTTTATAGCATTTTAGGACTTCTGTGGCTGGCATCTCCAACCTTCCAAACTCCTCCTGTGAACCAGTTGCAAAGGCTTCTAAACCACAGTGTCAGGTATAGTCATGGCAATGACTCCACTTATCTAGTACCAAAATCTGTCTTAGTCATGTTCTTATTGGTGAGATGTAATACTCAACACTCACAACTTAAAGGAGGAAAGGTTTATTTTCAATCTGTCAGCTGGCTTCAAGGCAGGAAGAAAATAGTGGAAAGACCTAGCTTTTAGGAAAGCTGATCATTTTCATGATGGCCAGAGAGTGAAAGAAGGAGTGAGGGTATGTGTGTTGGTTAGGGGTTGGAGGTGAGGGAGATTTGCCCTCCTTCAGTGAGCTGCATTTTCCAGCCAAGCCCCATTTAGCAGCACAGTCAGCTGCTGAACTCACCAGTAGATTCCACTGGTGAGTACAGTGCCCTCATGTTCCAGTCACCTTCCACAGTTTCTGTCTGTGAGGGTATGAGGGACATTCTTGACGCAGACTATAACTGCTGGTCCTCTGGTTTGTTGCTTACTTTAAAAAAATCTTTATAGTCACATTCTTGCTATGTAGTTCAGGTTGGCCTTGAACTTATGACAGTTTTCTTGCCTTAGCCTCCCAAGTGGTGGGATCTCTCTTTCTTCACTGCTTACTTCCTTGGTCAAGAGAGGGAGTGTTTATGTGGAAAGCATATTGTACTTGGGATCATGCAAACTTGGAGTTCCAACTTACTAGTGAGTTTTTTGGGAATAACTGATCTTCTCTGTCTGAGACTTGGGATAGGGATAGTAGCTGAATTTTGTCTGTTGAGAGGATCAAATGTGATAATAGATTGAAAATACTTTCTGTGTTGAAAAATGCTGGGAAAGGTAGTAATATGTCTTATGATTACATTGGCTGGTATTTAGTGAGAATTCACTATCAAACATTTTAAGAGGAAAGTTCAACTACAACTTCACTTGAACTATATAAAGCAGGCATTTGAAAAAGTTTTTTTCTTTTCTTTTCTCTCAGTGCTAGACATTGAAGCTAGGGGACTTCTAACCACTGAGCTCCATACCCAGCCTTTTTAACATTTTTACTTTTGAGACAGGGTTTAGCTAATTTTGAGGCAAAGACTTGGCAAGACTAAGTTGCCCAGGCTGGGCTTGAACTTCAGTCCTCCAGCCTTGGCTTCCCAGAGTGCTGGGCCTACAAGTGGGCACCGTGACACTTGGCTCATTTTGTAAGTTTTATTCATGGAGATTATGGGGGAGAGGAGATTAGAATGAAGTCCTGTGTTGAAAAAGTGACTATAAGTGACTATAACTACACAGTGAAAGTGACAATAGGGTGGGAGCGCAGCTATAGTGTAAGACAGGCAAGGGGACTCAAGGAAGAATTTAGATGATGATGTTTGGATCCTTGTCTAATCTTGATTCATATAACGAGGAAGACTCCTTGTTTAGAAAAACTCAGGACACTGGGCATCCTTTGAAGGACTGGTTGAAGGAGTTGGGGATGGAGGTAACCAGCTTTGACTTCCCTAATTAATGATCATGGACAATCAAGTTGAATAGAAGTTAGAATAGATTTTGTATCATTCCTAATTCTCACACATTCTCAGCATCTAAGTATGTTCGTTGGATGGGAGAATTCCAACAGAGTTTTGTGATTATTGTACATGAATCCAGCAATGGCTGTCAGGTTAGCACATTGGAATAGCTTCACTGAAAGAGACACAGGTGGCTGGCAAGTGGGAGATCTGCTTTCACAGATTAGAGAGCTTAATTTTATGTACAGGTTATTTCTTCCCTGAAAATTGATTTTGTTTACATATTCTAGTAATGCAGATGAAATTTTTCCTCTGTGGAACATCAACCCAAATTTTCATTGTGTTTAATTATTGATGTAGCTGAATGTTGTGGTATATTGGCTAATGATTTTTCCATAAGAAGAAAGATTTCTGGCTCTGGATCTTGGTATTATACCAGTGTTACTCATTTTTTTCAGGGGATATTGTTTTTTTTGTTCTTTTGTTTTATTTTAGTTTTTTTTGATACAGGGTCTTAATAGACCTTGAACTCATTATGTAGGCTAGACTGGCCTCAAACTTGCAAATATCCTCCTGCCCCAGCCTCCTGAATTATCCGTTCTAGGATGATAGGTGTATGCTACCATACCTGGCTCATTTTTTCTTTACTAAAAATGAGTACATTATGTTGCCTTGATCATTGTTTCTTTGTTGAGTATTAGAGTAAAATAGGTGATAGATTCCAGGTAGATTCAGAGTTTGCATTTTATATGATTATAAGATCATATGTAGGTTTCTTTACCTCCTTTGCAGTGATTAACCACTTACCAGGCTGGTCCAGTTATTTAAATACAAGATAATTAAAAATTGCATATTTTTTCATTGATTTGTCTCCAAAAAAAAAAAAAAAAAGATTTTGCTTCATAGCCCAGACTGGCCTTAAACTCATGGCAATTCTTCTATCTCAGCCTCCTGAGTACTGAGATAACAGGTGTACACCACCACGGCTGGCTTTCATTAATTTTTATAGGATAATATAAAAGGAAATATGGAAATGACAATTTTATCAAATTTATTCAATAATTTTTCTGTGTATGGTATATCTTAAAACATCCAGTACACAACAAGTCAATGTTACAATCTGGACGCTAGTATCTAGTCACTTTCCAAACTTTTTTTTGGTACCGGGGATCGAACTCATGGTCTTGCACTTGCCAGGCAGGTGCTTATGCCGCTGAGCTAAATCCCCAGCCCCACCAAACTCTTTTTGCATTATTGTCTTTCTTTGAACAACACACTTTACACTGACTGTTGTGTTGACCTTTTCTTTTTTTCTGTGGCTGATATAATTTCAGTAAAACTAAATGTAACGGTGAAGATATCAATGATGGACATTCTGGTTGGCTTGCCTATCCTATATTTTTCAATTATTTGATCTACTAGACTTAATCTAGATTGAGATGATATTTTGAACTCTCTTATTTTGAATAAATAACAAATGAGTGTCACAGTGTAGCCCAGAAGGTGCATAAATATTTTAGAATAATATTTTTTTCTTTGCTTTTTGATTACAAGATAGCTTGTTAGATGTTGGTCAACTCTGTCAACCACACATAGAATTATTGTAATCATTGACTACTATTGGAATTTTTTTAGTTTCATTTCTTTCAAGTTCTGTTATTTCTGTTATGAATAGCTGACAATAAGGAGATTTTTTTTTTGTCTTTTTATTTCATAACTCAGACTTTTCCTGTTTGATATGGTTACATGTCTCCCTTGTTTCAAAGATTTTTTTTTTTTTTTTTTTTTGCAGCTCTTTTGGGACTTCCTTCCTATTCAGAAAATCTCAGTGTCCCAAACTTGTTTGTTTTGTGTTATAAAAGAATATCACTGAATTCTGGAGAAGTATAAAAATTATGTCTAATGTACTTCCAATAAGAGTTTTTATAGATTGTAGCACAAAATTACAGGTTATTTTTCAGAAGTAAAATAAGCATGAAGTAGGAAAAGAAAATAACCAGAATTTATTATAAGATTTCACTAGAAACAAACATCAAAGGTGAATACAATGCTCTAAATAAAAACATATGCAAAAAATAGTTGATACAAAACAAACAGATGCATGAATGTGTCTTGTGCAAACACGCATCCATGGGTTGAAATGACATCTGCCTCAGTACTTAAATAAGTGCTGCCCAAGAGACACTAGAGGTCAACTGTTTTTTTTTATTTAAAGAGGAAAAAAACAAAACAAAACAGAATAAAGGGTAGCGACAATACAGTATTTCAAGGAAAAAAGGAGGAGTACAACAGCAATAAAACCTAAGAAATTATTACTTGACTAATTATATACTGACTTCTTTGAAATAGTTGTTCTAATTACAAAGTTAAAACATGTAAAGTAGACATTCAATCAGTGAGACTGTTAACAGTTCTGTTCCACGATCTAACAAAAACAACAATATGGTCATCCATCTTACCCACTCAAATATACATGCAATTATATCAATAGGGTAAAATTAAACACAGCAAAACAGCAAAGCGGATCACAAGAAAGCAATGTAAGACATAAATTTCAAAGCTAGACAGTTGGAGATATTCACTCTGTATCATATTGACTCTTGTTTTCTTCCAAATAATTGTCCAGATTGTCACATATAGGGAATTCACATAAAACAACCTAGTATGGAATTGATCTGAGCAGGATGAGGGGGACATTACAGGTCTTCAAGACCAGACATTAGGGAAGCCATGAATGGCTGTCATAATGTCTCTCATTCTCCTCAAAACAGCTGTCCATACCTTAATATGTATTGAACTTAGACAAGGCAAAGCGAGCTAAGATCACTTTGAACGAAAAGTGATAGTTTTGCTGGACTTCACATCATGACATTATGGAATCAGCACTGGGTATTGTAGTGTCTCTTTTTCTTCAAGGTAGTTGTTTATTTCAACATGTGTTATATAGTTGGTTCTCGTAAACTGTTTATAAGCTCTACACTTGCGCGAGTCTCTACATGTATATCTATCATTTCTGTATTAGCAGGAAAAACAAAACAAAGCAAGATAAAACAATTCCTAGAAAAGCATGAGGCAGAAAAGTCACACAAAACCGCAATACAAGGTGATCTACAATGGTTACCATGGTGTCTCAGCAGTATATAACAACATTAATAAAAACAAAGCATTAGAGACATTATAAGACT